>NEWO01000003.1:217696-232524 GCA_003013225.1 Phalaenopsis aphrodite | reverse complement strand
CTCAAAAACCTTCCATATCACATAAAAAATACCACCATCTTAACTTCTAAAAAGTGGAATACGCCTTTTTCATGCATATATACGATGGCATATATATAAAAGTTGAAGTTTAGGTGTTAGGTATGTAAATACTTGGGAATTTAGTGGCATATATGTAAATCTTTCTATATATGATATTTTACTAAATCTTGATTAACTTGGGAGGTGGTGGTGCATGAAGGGTCAATTAGAGAAAAACCAATCACAGAGGAAGAAGCAAACCAATTTCTTAGAGGTAAAGTGTTCCCTTTTTCTTTTTTTATTGATGCCATGTAATTGCTGAATCACATGTATTTTCTTCTCAACATTGACATGCTCTTTGCAGGCTATTCTGGCAGTCATATAACTACTGTGAATTATGTTCATGTCATCAATCTCAAGACAGGCATGAGAATTGGAGGCTTGGATAAAGCTGAGGTAACTAACTAGTCCATTCGGATCATTTTTTATTTCTCTATCGTTTATGTTTGGATTTGAAATGGAATATATTTGGTGGTGATGTTTGTTTTAAAAAAAAAAAACTCTTAAAATATCTAAAAAATTATTTCGAGTGCTTCAAAGAACAAGTTGATTCATTTTTAATTGTAAAAAACAAATGGAAGATTTTCATAATTTTTTATGTATTCACATAATCTAACATTTAAACTTCAATTTTTACATATTTGTCGTCTTATGTATGCATTAAAAATGTGTATTTCACCTTTTTAAATTTAAAATCGTGGTATTTTTGCTATAAAAAAATATGCAAAAGAAACATTTTATAAAAGTATAAGTAAAAACAAAATAAAATTAAAAAAAAAAAACCAATAATTTCTTTCTTCTGATCAAATATCATGATTATGCAACCCAATGATATATAATCATATTCATATCATGTCTTGTAGGTTTACTTCTATCAAATACCTGATGAGGTTATTCAAAGCCTGGTAATCTCTATTTCCTTAAGCAGAATCCTCAATTGATTATTATTTATCTATTCATTCATTCATTTGTTTGTTTATTTAGATAAAGGAAAGAATTGTGTTCAATGTTGCTGGAGGTTTGCTGTTGGAACATCCTCTGATATTGCCATTAGTGGAAGCAGTGGTTTGTGTTGATTACTTGATAATCTGAGATAATATTTTAAATCATATTATAAATAGATTTAATATTTGCAGATTGGGGCTCCTGATAGCGTGATGGGGCTTCCCAAGGCTCTTACAGAAAAGCTGATCCATGAAGCTCTCACTGAAGAAGAATCTTAGTTTTCAGAATTAGTTGTTTTATCAGGGACCAATTTGTGATCATTGTATTGTTTTTCTAAAGATTTAATTTGTTTCTCATGCACGTTGATTATGTTGAAGTGCTGCATTGTTTTGTTCTTTTTGGTTTTTTCTTCCTACAACTTTTGGGCTTTAAGTGGGAAAAAATTTGCGTACGTCAAGGGGTACGCAAAGATGTGTACATAATAGGGTACACTGGGTTTATACAGGGATTACAAGGGGGTTATAGCCCGTTGTACCTCCCGTGTAACCCCACTGTAACCTTGTAATCTCAATGGATAAAATAAAAGCGCGGGTTACAGCTGAGTTACACGAAAGTTACAAGGAAGTTATAATACACTTGTAACTCCCATGTAACTCCCATATAACGCCCGTGTACCATATTATGTACACATCTCTGCGTACCCCTCGACGTACGCAAATTTTTTCCCTTTAAGTGGGGGAATGACTCATATTTTAGAAACAACGTGTTAAGTAGTTTGTGTTTGATTCGTTTGCTAAGTAAATAAACTAAAGATGAACAATTTTTTTGCGTTCTAAATATCAATGAGCCAAACATAGTTTTATTTGTTTGTGTTCGACTCTTTTTTACTTGAAATTATATATATATATATATATATATATATACATATTTATATATTTATTTATTGATGAGTAATATTTTTAAATGATTTAATTGACTACAAGCCTTAAAGATATATAATCAATTAGAATTATTAATTAAGAAAGATAGAATAAATATATATTAAATTGAATATTTTAACATAAATAATAAGGTTTAAATTTCACTAATATCCTTAATATCCTACGGCTGTGTGACTTGGTTTATCAAAATGACTTATTATTTGCGAACAATTTGTAAGCTCATATTAATGATTTATATGATATAAATGAAAAATAACAATGTTTACAGCTATTAGAAATGTAAATACATAGGAATTGTTTAGCATGTATGTGAAAAGGCCCTTTTTATTTGATGGAATTGCACGTCTAGTTGGGCCTATCAATATGGCTAGTGGTTTGTGCTTCTTTTTTGAACTCTATATATAAACAAACGGAATACAATAAATAATATTTTTTAATGAGTCAAATACGAACTGACTTTAGGCTTGCTTATCTCGTCTCGTTTACACCTCTAGATTTAAGTATGTTTATTTCAATTTAATATAATTTTATATTGTACTTAATTATACAAATAATAATTAATAAGCTCTTAAATAAGTTAAAAGTCAAGTAATATTTTAGATAGTTATTTTTTAATTACCTATTTAATAATCTACTTAATTCGTCTATATTTATTATAATATAAACTTGAATTATGCATTGATTGAAAACCTTATTGTTAGGTATGACTCATATATCATAAATGGGACAGTTGCTGGAGCGGAGTCGAGCGAAAGAACTGTCCAATTGGGAGAGTTTCATTATGTGGGTTGAGGGTGCGAGGGCAACACCCGTGGTTTGGTACAGGAGTAATTTAAGTAATTACATATTGTATTATAGTGTTATATATATGTCCCGTTTGTAACTCTATGTGAGTCTCTGAGAATTCGAGATTCTGAATATTGAAAATGAAGTCGTCGCTCTGCTCCCTCGTAAATCTGTATGTGCTTCTGAATTTGTGTCGATTCTTGTTTTTCTTCGCCCTCAACACTTATAAATAAAAAAAAAATATGCTCTTATATGCATAAAACCACACTTATATGATAATTAAAAAATCATGCAATAAGTAATAAGTTTAAACTTTGTAATTTAATTTGTTTTGGTTTTAATTATAATAAATCAATGAATTTGATTAATTTAGAACATAATTTTGCTCAAAGTCATCCTTCCAACCTATTTTTTAAAATCAGTCCTTTTTAAAGAGCGAGCAAACACTTCATTTATGAATTTGGGATGATTACATATACACCATTTAAAATATTGTTATTTACAAAATTAGCTCACTAAAATATTTTTTGAACCCCCGAACTAAAGCATTTAGACTTCCCATGATCAGAACCGTAAATGTGCTGAAAATTATATGAAAAGGGATGCAAGATTTGCAAATAGCAATGTTTTTTGTAATTTCCCCGAATTTATAATAATTTAAATGTCTTTTTTATCAATAGTTATATGTCTATTTGAGGCAGTTGCAACTTCTCAGATTTTCAGTTGAAGCTGTGCTACCCCAGGAAACTGCTGCGGGGAAACTGCTCAAGGAAGCTGACTGCATGTTTGTTGCAGTTGTGTGAAAACAACTGTGAGACAGCTGTTTCTGGAAAAATAATCATCCTGCGGGAAAGCTGCAGCTTCGATCGGGGCAATGGGGGAAATAATAATCGCGAACACGGGGCCGAGAGGTCGATCCCACGGCCCTCGTTCCGCCTACTTCAGCGACGAGCACCCACAAAAGTTGCCCGAAAGCGAAAAAAAAAATAGGAGCGTCGCGGTTTGGGGTTGCGCCACTCGAACAAAGCGGCATATTACATCGAGCAATCTTAATCAGACGAGTGTTTGTATTTATAAAATAAAAAACTTTATTTAAAAAGTATAAAGTTTTTGGAAACGTTGAGTTGGCTAGCTACTGATGTGACAAAAATATATAAAAAAATCAAACTCCTGATTTGATCTTATTTTTAATAAAAAAAAAAAAAATTAGGTTGAAACAAAAAAATTTTAAAAAAAAAAACATTAAGGGCATTTACATATAAACCCTTGATTCCCATACATTTACTTATTTAACTTCTAAACTTCATACCACCAAAATCTTACGGGTCACATAAAATATTCCTATTTTAGCACTTTAAAACTCGGAAAAATATTGTATCAGGACTCTGCACGTAGAATTACGTACGGAGTCCATTGAAATCACGCCACGTGAAGGTGACAAAAAAATTAAAATAGGTTCGTAACGCAAGGGAATATTCCCCATGTGTTATTACGTGTTATAGAGGTGTTACTGTATGTTATTCAGGTGTTATTCTGTTCTGAAAAATATTTCGAGTGTTATAATATTACAATAACACTTTAATAACATTTTAATAACACATAATAATACTTGAATAACACACAATAACATATGAATAATACAGAATGAATCTTCCCTTGAGTTACCAGACAAATTTTATTTTATTTTTTTGTCACCGTCACGTGGCGTGATTTCATTGGACTCTGCATGTAACTCTACGTGCGGAGTCCTGTTGCAATATTTTCTCCGAAAATTGAAAATAATTTTCATGCTTTGTTAAAGGTGTTATATTGAAGTTTTAGTGAGTATTACATAAATACATGGGAATTAAATAGTGTATATGTAAAATCTTCAAATATATTATTTATTAGGCTCTAAGAAATGCTCGGAACATATTCAAACATTTTGTATTGATGATGTATTCTGTTATGAAAAGTGTTGTGAAAGTCTCCAATGCAAAATGTAATTTTGAATTTTAATTATAAATATTTAAGTTCTGCAGAATTTCAAGTGAGATGGTCATTTAATTTATTGTTGTTGCTTGCAATGACTTCGAATTATTAATATTTTCAACCATATAATGGTGTATATACAAATATGGTTGTACGAAATGATGTGAACGGTAGAGTAGCGAATAAACGTCTTATCATTGTAAGTGAATCCAGCAACACTCGGATGAGAGAAGATAATCAAAAGGGACATCAAAAGATTTTTGCATCAAAAAGTCAGAAAGAGAAAAAATCACGGCGTCTTGCCTGATTGAAATACTTCACTATTAGTTGGTGATAACAAATTCACCCACTCGTCCCACGAACGAGAAAAATGTTACACACTTTCTCATGTTACAACATTTATGGGCAGAAGAGCATGTTGCCTCGTCGTAGGGATTGGGCGATTGCTGATCATAGTTGGTGGTGGCTAGCGACTGACTCTCAGAGTTTGCCGAAGGCGGCGGCGGCGACAATTAAATTTGGCTAGAGGCGGTGGCGGTATGAGTTGGCTGGAGGCAGTGGCAGTGACCAGCAAGAGTCGGAGTCGACCAAAGGAGGCGCTGGTCAAAATCGGTGGCGGTTGGAAGCAGTTTGCAGTTAGAGGCGAAGGTGAAGGCGGTCAGAAGCAGTTGCGGTCGGAGTTGGGTAGAGGCAACTAGTGTTAGAAATTCATGTTTGAATTTTATGACATAAATTCCAAAAAATACGTAATAGTTAAGATCTTTTAAATTCATGATTTTTACATATCTATAGTAAATTAATGCATACATGTATTCATGATGAAGAAATTTTAACTTGAAGAAAATTGATCTTGAAGAGATGGAGTTTCTCTCTCTAATCCCTTGAAACTTTCTGTACTTTCTGATGGAGGAAAATGTACGGGATGTGTTGGGAAGATAGATGACACATTATCTAATTCATGCTTTATTTAACTATCATCTATCAAGGGAGTTGCAAACTAATATGATTTATGATAATTTAATAAATTAATTAATTTTATTATTATTAAAATCAGTACCCTTATTCATTTAAGGGATTACATGAGTTATAAAATTAATATAATAAGTTATGACATAAGTTATGAGTTAAGATAATTAATAATGTAAGCTATCATGAGTTGCAAAAATAAATATCATAAGTTATCATAAGTTATGACATAAGTTATGAGTCAAGAAAGTTGATACGCCACCAACAAATTTTCATCATCCGACACGAATCTCGGTGCAATTTTTTGAACAAGATACATTCAAACTTTGATTAAGAGTCATCCAGAACTCCGATTTCAGCAAACTTATAGTCAAACTGATCGGCACGATGAGACGGACCTAATGATATAAAATTCAGTCTAATTCGAGTCAAATCAAGCCCGGATCAAATCATTAAACCAGTATTGGAGGATTTCCATAGGCATTTTAAAGTTCAAACGGATGTTAAATCTAGCGAGGTTATAGTCAAATTGAGCGTCTCAAAAAAGCAAATCAACGAGTCCAAGATTGCTCAATTCCGACTCGTTAAGGCACTCAAATGTCCATCAAACGTCATCTGATCAAGGGAGGCTTTCCCGGCCGTCCGATCAAAATGGTTCATATTCCTGCATTAATTGCACTCAAAACACTATAAATAGAGCCTCACCCCTCACATGAAGGGGGAGGCTTAACAGAGAACTTGAGGTTTTGAGAAGGAGCTCAAGTCCAAGATCATTATCGCCATCGTTGATCGTCGTCGACCACCACTGACCGTCGACCATGACCGCCGACCTCTGTCAACCACCGCCGACCACCGTTGAACGCCGCCGATCACCGCTGACCTCTGTCAACTACCGCTGACCGCCATCAACTGTTGTTAGCCACTGCTGACCTCCGTCAACCACCACTTATTAGACATCATCAGTCGAGGTTGTAACGTGGAAAGCTAGTAACCCTTTCTCGCCTGTGGGACAAGGGGCATTTGTAATCATCAACTTATAGTTGATCTTTACAATTGGGTCAGGCCCCGTGGTTTTTCTCTTTTTACGGGTTTTCCACATAAAAACTTCTGGTGTGATCACAACTCGATTCATTTTTATCTGAGTGTGTGTTGAATTCTCGTGCAACGCTAAGACGATAATTCATTACTCTACCGCCGCGAATTTTCTAGCACGCATCAAAAGTTAATAACTTAAGTTATCAAAATAAATGTCATGAGTTGTCACAAGTTATGACATAAGTTATGAGTTAAGAAAATAAATAAAAAATTTGTAATTTAAGTTATCAAAATAAATATCATGAGTTGTCATAAGTTATGACATACGTTATATGTTATTAAAATAAATATCATGAGTTGTCATAATTTATGAGTTAAAAAAATAAATAACTTAAGTTATCAAAATAAATCTCATAAGTTATTAAAATAAATGTGAGTCATAAATACAAATATAGCAACTAGGGGTGTAAACGAGTCAAACAAGTGTTCAGCTTGTTTATATTTCGAGCTCAAAAAAGTGTGTTCGTGTTCGACTCGTTTGTTTAGCTAGTCGAACACGAGCCGCTCACGAACGAAGAGACGTTTGGACAACCCTAATCACATAGTCATAAGTTGTTAAGGATTGTTGCAAGATTTAAAACCTCATTTGAATCTAATTTAATATTTTTTTTATTTTCTTAATTAATAATTTTAATTGATTATAAATCTTTGTAGCCTTGCAGCCAATTAATTTAAAAAAAAAAATACTACTCATCAAATATAGATATATATATATAGTATTTCGAGCAAAAACGAGCCGAACAAGAACGAACAAATATTGTTTATTTTTTACTCGGTTAACTTAGCGAACGAGCCAAACACGAGCTATTCGCGAACAACGAGTCATTGTGACAGCCCTAGAGGCAACGACGACAAACAATGTTGGTTGGATCTGTGATGCATGATGTTGGGTTGCAACTCCCTCTTTAGCAGACACAGGTGTTTCTCTAGCTCGGGATCAATTTCTCTCATGTCATGAGAGGGTTAGGACCTTAATTACAGAGTTCAGGTTGCAAATAAGAAATAAATTCAGAACACTTTTATTCAAACAGCCTATAGAGATTCTCTTGATCAAACAATGTTCAATGGGTATTTTAGTGCCTTAATGATGTCAAAATTTAGCAATCTTGGGTTTGCTGAAGTTGCGTTGTCGAGACGCTCGATTTGACTATAAGCGAGTCATATTAAGAATCTGCTTGGCCTTCCAATTATGCTTGGAAAACTTAATTTGATTTGACTCGAATTTGACCAATTTAGTACCGTTGGTGAGTTTGACTATAAGGTTGTCGAAATGGTTGTTTTGGATAACTTTTTTTTTTAATTTTGAATGTTTCTTGCTCAAAAAAATGCATTGAGATTTATACAATGCTTTGAGATTCGTGACAAATGACAAAAATTTGTTGATGACATATCACAAAAGTTTTTTTTTCATATTTTTATTGAATCGAGCCCACCTGCCAAAGTGGGTAAATTAAGCCCACCCACTGAAGTGGTTGTACCTATTCCTCTCAAAATGACGACCCAGCCCTCATACGCTGAGGGTAGTTATCAAATATAGATATCATTAATAGTGAGGACATCTATCAATACATTAATAAAAGTGTAGCCTAATATTTAGAACACCACCTCTTCACTCAAATACTAGGCATCAGAGTCATGTCGGTACTTCTTGACACCCACATCACGGTCTTTTCATCAAGACATCAAGGGAGGGTGCCTTATAATTTGACATGTATCTCATTTATTATTTTACTACTTTTCTCCCGTGAGTAAGAACAGAAGGCAGATGAGCATATATGGGGTCTTCAAGGGAATTCCTCTATTTTTTCGCTTTAAAATCTTATAACTCGGGAAACCTATGAGAGCTTGAATTCTACGACTCTTCAGAAAAAAGAAATCAATTCATTTTCTAAGATTCTCTCTTAGAACACGTCTCCCTCTCCCTCTCGCTCTCCCTCTCCCTCTCCCTCTCCCTCTCCCTCTCCTTACATTTATACACATACCAACCTTTTTTTTTTATTATTTACTTATCAAACACCTCAAATTTAATATTTACATTTTTAATATTTTGGTGCCATAAAAAGCCTATTTCACTATTAAAAGTTATAATAATACTATTATTTTTTATGTGATGTCGAAATTGCTATTTATTAGATGTGTAAATACATAAATCTACACATTTTTTCCAGTCGCTCACTCAAATTGCATGTGACACAAATTGCAAGAGCTGTGGGTCCCACCAACTAATTAAAAAAAAAAAATTGCGGTCCACTCTATACACCAGTTTCGGTCAAAACAAATTGGCCGCTGGAGACAAGCAGTATCCAATTTGATTTGCTCCGCTACTTTTATTCTTACTATGTTCCCACAAATCTGTCAGTTTTGCCCATAAATTGAAATTAGTTGGGTTAGCGAGTTTCGAGCATGAGATCTTTTCATATAAGAGGAAAAAAAAAATACTGTTTCCTTCTGCTCTTCCAAACATTGTTGTTTTCATTGTCGTTATTACTAACCATGTTATGCCTATGAGTGTAAGTGAGTCAAGTCGTCTCGTGAGCCGACTTGAGCTCGGCTTAATAAGTAGCTAACGAACTGGGCTCAATAAGTTGACAAGCCAAGCTCCGGCCAACCCCGACTCGTCTCATTCACTCGTGAACGGGCTCTTTTAAATGATAATTAATAAAAATTATAATTAAAATACATTAAAATTATATTTATATATATATATATATATATAAAAACATTTTATATTAAACAATTCTTATTAATTATCTTCTAAATATTTTTGTCTAAAATTTTTGCGTGATTGAAAATTCATAGTGATGTATTTTATAAATATCAAACGCACACAACTAAAAGAAAAAATAGTGAGAGGAGACATCAAATCTTGAAAGGAAAAATAAAATAACGTGGAACATTTCTCTCAAAGGCATGCGGAACGAAGTTACAATTTTATAATGAAAACTACACTTGTCCTTATATAACTGAAAGATACAAATGTTAGGAAATTCAAAAATAATCGTAGTCTCGCTATAACCATTACAAGCAATAATCACTGTTCGCCAATGGCTGACAGTGGCAAATGATAATGACGGGGGATAGAATTTGATGGTCAATGATTACTTGTCGGATATTCTCTCCAGAATATACTATGGAATTCCTCTTCTCCTTATTTCCTTTCGCTCCCCTCACGCCACGCCTCATAGTAAACAGATGAGAAGTATTTATAATCTTTTGAGAAGGGTCATTTTGATATTTTAATACATAACTTCTCTAACCATCTGATCGGAAAGATTATACTGAGATGAGTTGAGACGAACACAGCTATTCAATGATTTGTTAAAAATTTAAAATTGAGGGATCTTAGACTTCTTATCATCAAAATAGACCGATCATAAGCTCGTTTGAAATCATTTAGATAAGATGAAATTTAAATATTGAAAAAATAAGTTGAAATTAAATTTCAAATACATTATTATTTTATGCGGACGGCCAAGCAGCCCTAATGTAATTTTCTGATGACAGGAATACGGGCTTAGGTCGCTAAAGATTGCTCGCCACGTCAATACTTGAAAAAAATAATATTCTATCTCTTGGTGGAATTAAGAAATATTAAAACAGTATATTATAATCCATCACATCAGGAAAATGGGCACGATGGCGAGGGCGTAGGCCATCAAAATTCTCACGCAATGTAAATTAGTCTCGTCAAAATGATGAAATCGGTCAAAGCTTAATATTAAGTTAAATAATGCCATTTATCTCCTCATTATCACCCAATTTATTTCATAGTACTTAATTTTTATGTATTTTCATATCTGACATTCATATCTTCATTTTGATATTTATGGCGACTTACATATGCAGGATTTTTTTATGCGATATTAAAAAAAATTATTAGTACTAGTTGATATACAATAAAAAAACTTTACATTATTTGTCATGAATCTCGAGATATAACACATATCTCAGCATAAGCTTTTAAGTAATAAGCATTCAAATTTCAATTAAGAGTCATCTAGAAGTCTGATTTCGACAAACTTATAGTCAAATTGACCTGTTCGGTGAGAACGACCGAACGATTTCAAAATTGGTCAAATATAAGTGAAATCAAGCTCATATCAAGTCAGTAAACTACATTTGAAAGCTTTTAAGGTATATTTGGAAGATCAATCAGATGTCAAATATGATGTGCTCATAATCGAAAAGAGCATATCAACAAGACGAATCCATCGAGCCTAAGATCGCTCAATTCTGGCATTGTTAAGACCCACAAAAGTCCATCAAATACCATTTGATTGAAGGAACCTCTTCGAGACGTTTGATCAGAGTGATTAATATTTCTGCTTTAATTGCAACAAAAACTCCATAAATTGAACCCTCCCCCATCTCATGAAGGGGGCTTGAAGCCTGAAGAAGAGCTTAAAGTTTAGAGAAGGAGTTGAAGTCTAGTGTTACTTCCCAGTCAATCACTAGTTGTTGATCGTTGTCGACCACCAATCACAGATCATTGCCGCCCACCAGCAGCCGACCGCTGCTAACCACTAGTCGTTCATCGCCACCCACCAACACTTGTTGGTTGTCGTCGATCAGCATTGATAACCGCTTACTTCTTATGACAAGTCCATCTCAGCGTCGATGTTGTAATTCAAAAGTCTTTGTAACCCTTTCCCGCTTGTGGGAAATGAGGTCTTTGTAATCATCAACCTATAGTAAATTTTTATAACCGGTCCAGGCTCCCGTGGTTTTTTTTCCTTATATGGGCTTTCCAGGTAAAAACTTCAGCCTTTTTTTAGCTGGTTGATCTCTTTCATCTGAGTGTGTGTTCAATTCTCGTGCAACGCTAAGACGCTTACATTACTTTATCGCATTGAATCTTCTAACATGCTTGAGTTCGGTATTGTCTGTGGGAAAAAAAAACATTCCAATCACTAAAACACTTGCAAGACTTGTTGCATGGCCACTAAGCGCAACACTTGCAACAACGTAGCATCCCACTCAACCACCCATCATTCCAGAAGGAAGTCATGGAGCCAAGAACGTCATGCGTCTACATCCTCCACTCTAGAAGGCATCATTCCACTGATGAAAGTGCATCGAGAACTTTATGGAAGATTGAGTACGCAGGATGGATGCATCTTAACTAAAGATTCTACAACTCCTACGCGAGGAGTGATAATCACAAAGCAAGAGAGCTTACTTACCACTAGTTCAACATTCAATAACAAATACTCCACTCATTGAGTTCTCTTCCAATGATGAAAGCATTTTCCAGCTGAGACAAAATATCAATCTCCTCAACCTTAAAAGTTTCACTCATCTATCTCATGCAGTTCACCTGACACCGTCTCGTCTTATTGGTTGCTTCTGGTGTTATCATCTGTGATGAGCTACGACGCCCGGTTCAGGAAGGGTTCCCTCTGAACAAATGCGATCACTTTCTGCTCACTGCAACTTCCAAAAATCCTCTCATTTGTCTGATGTGATTCTCTAAGACGTTATCCTAACATGCTTCAAATTCCTGAATATTGATGCTTACAAAAGGGGTAACTGACCTATACAAGCACATCGACCACTATCGATTTATCACGCACATTCATCATGCCCTTGATATGCTTTTGTGTTAAGTTTTCCCAATGTCTTTCTTGGGTCAAGCTCGTATATGGTTTTACTCCCTCCTAAGGGACACTATCAACACCTTCATTAAGCTTATGAGACTAACCGTAGTGTAGTTCATAGAAAATAGAATAATCATCAAAGATTCATTCTTCTTATTGAGAGTTCGTCAGAATGAGGGGGAATTCATCAAGAAACACTTCCACAGATTCTCCACTAAAGCGAGCTAGATTCTAGGAGTGGATCCCAAGTTACTGAGATGAGTCTTTATTGGAGAGCTCCTCTTAGATCTTTCTATTCATCACATATGTGGGAGACAACGAGCTCTTACGCCGATCTTGTCCATCGCACGAAGCTCAAATTTCTACAGTTGAGGCCATTAATGCACATTGCGAACAATTCGTGCGATTAAGAGACAAGCTCAAGAATAACGTTGGGGATACCGATCGATTCTCAAAGTGAAAAAAAGTTTGGAGCATAAAAGAACTGTGAGTCACGATCAAAAAAATAATACATGACACATAACACGTCACATCTCAACATCGTAATGGCCTTTAAGGATGAAGAGTTTGTCAAGTGGCTAAGACTTTAAAGAAATCCAGATTGTGGAGACTAGTCTCAATATTTTCATTTCCATCATGCGAAAGGAATTTGATAGAAAGATGTTTTCGATTAAAGGAAGAAATTGAACGTCTAATATGCCAAGGTCACATGGGTCATTATTTACAAGAGCAATGGGAGGGGAACAAGAAGAAAATTGTCAGCGTTATCGAATGAGAAGTACAACTCTGTATTATCTATTTTAGTAAAAGATTGGCTTATAAACTCCTAATTTTATTCTAACAATTTTTTTTTTGCTTTAAATTGTTGTTCAATGAAATTTTCTCACTTCCTCATGAAATTTTTGTGTGTAGAAAGTCCCCTTGATAGCAAGTAACAGACAAGATCTCTATGATAAAACTAAAAGTCGAGCCCATGAGGCAAGACTCATTGAGAAGTTGTCACGCCCTTGAAGGTCAAGCTCTATAGATGAGACTCAATGGGAACATACGGTACCCAAGAAAGTCAGACCCACGATGCAAGACTCAATGGAAAGCTGTCATGCCTTTAGAAGTCGAGCCCAAGCGGTAAGACACAATGAGAATATATGGTTCCCCTGAAAGTCTGGACCAAGAGACAAGACTCAATGAGAAGCTACCATGCCTTTGGAAGTCAAGCTTAAGAGGCAAGACTCAATGGAAAGATCTGGTACCACTGGAAGTCAAGCCCATGAAGCAAGACTCAATGGGAAGCTATCATGCCTTTGAAATTCGAGCCCAAGTGGCAAGGCTCCATGGGAAGATGCAGTATCCCTGGAAGTCGAGCCCACGAGACAAAACTCTATGGGAAGCTATCATGCCTCTGGAAGATGAGTTCAATAGACAAGTCTCGATGAGAAACTAGTCGTGGATAGAATCCTCACTAAAAAAGATTTTGAGAGAGCAAGTGGTTGACAAAGGTCTCCACTCAAAGCCCTCAGAAAGTTACAAGCCTCAAAAGACATAGATACATCAAAAACCTCAGATGGCTACAAGCCTAGGAAGACACAAGTACATCAAAGACCTCAGAAGGCTACAAGCCTTAGAAGGCACAGGTCAATCACAGTTCTCAAAAGGCTACGAGCCTCAAAAGGTACCAACACATTTCAAGCTTCTAGAAGGCATAAGCCTATGAAGACATAAGCTTCAGAAGATACACAACAAAGTGGATACAAATATTAGAAGGCACAGGTCTAAAAATATTATAAAGTGCACGTGTTAACTTTAATTGCAGAATTCTGCACGATTGAAAAACACATCATCCTAAAAGAGGTGAATCACTGTTCAGAAGCAACATCAAAAATTTTATTGCTACAAGTGGAACGTACAGGCAGTCACATCATCGTCAAGTGCAAATGCCACATCTAGAAATTAAATGGCTAAAATAAGTCAGCTCATCTTTGAATGAAGTCAGGATCATCTCCCCAAAATTTTAGTACTTCTACTGATCTCCGGCGGGACGAGACTCTCCAGATATCACCACTACAACAACAAAAAAAATCCCATGCTGATGCATAAGGTAAACTCCAGTTTTTCTTTTTCTCACTCAGTCAAACTAGCCTGCTCGATGAGGCAAACCCCATGATATTAAAGTCATTCCAATTTGAGTGAAATCAAGCCCAAATAAAGTCATTAAAACATTCTTAGAAGATTTTTGGACACATTTGGAAGGTCAAACAGTTATCGAATCTAGCAAGCTTATAGTCGAATCGAGCGTATTGACAAGACGAATCCAATGAGCCAAAGATTTTGTAATTCAAACATCGTTAAAACACTCAAATATCCATTAAACGTCGTTTGATCGGAGGAAACACTCAAAATGATTCATATTCATTCATTAATGACACCAAAAACACTATAAATAGAGCCCCACCCCTTACATGAGGGGAGA
>NEWO01000003.1:159844-203824 GCA_003013225.1 Phalaenopsis aphrodite | reverse complement strand
AAAGAAGCCCCTGAGTCCAGTATCCAGTCGTCAATAGAGTTATGAACTGCAAGCAATAGCGCATCCTGCACTTCTTCAGTTACAGCGTTAGCACTGACGTTCTCCGTCTTCTTAGGATTTTTACAGTTCTTCTTTATGTGGCCAGTTTTGCCACAATTCCAGCAGGTTGCTTGCTGACCAGACTTTGACTTGCTCTTGCTTCTATGCTTTGATTTTGGACCTTCCTCTGTTTGAGTTCCTATCTTGTGACCTCGATTCCTGCGCACCTCTTCAGCAAGAATCAAATCACGAATATCATCATATTTCAGTTTGTTTTTACCTGCAGAGTTGCTAACTGCCATCCTCATGGCTTCCCAGCTATTTGGTAATGAAGCCAACAATATCAGCGCACGTATCTCATCGTCAAAATCAATTTTAACGGACGATAATTGATTGGTAATAGCGTTGAAATCATTCAAATGTTGAACAACCGACACACCTTCCGCCATCTTCAGGTTGAATAACTTTTTCATCAAGTGATTCTTGTTATTCACAAATGACTTTTCATACATACTTGATAAAGCCGCCATAAGATCTGCCGTCGTTCTCTCCTTTATGACATTGTGAGCAACGGACCTCGATAGGGTTAATCGAATAATCCCCAGAACCTGTCGATCTAACAGATTCCAATCAGCCTCTTCCATCTTCTCCGGTCGTTTTCCCAGTAGTGGAATATGAAGTTTATTCCCATAGATGTAATCCTCTATCTGCATCCTCCAGTATCCAAAATCCGTGCCATCGAACTTCTCGATCCCTGAAACTTTCATTTCGTCTCCGGCTATCGTTCTTCCTCAGATCCGAACCGGTGCTCTGATACAAATTGTTAAGAAAAACGACGGCAATAAAGCAAAAAACAGATCTAGAAAATTACACCAGAAAAGACGACACAATATTTACGTGGTTCGGCAAATTGCCTACGTCCACGGAGCTGCAGAGGATTTTATTAGCTTTGAGGATTACACCGTGTACCACGTCGACTTACAAGAAAGAATTCTCTCTCTCTCTCCCCTCACCTTCTCGCTCTCTCTAAACCGAGAGTCACACCAAGAAGAAGAAAGACAACTTTTGAAGAAAAGCTTCCTTGAGATTTCTTTATTTCAGTCTCACGACAAAGTATAATCCAAGAAGAGAAAACTGTTTTGGAGAGTAATACACATCCCTGTAATCGGAGCCCCTTTTAAAGCTTCATAGTATCTTAGCTTATTTTGATAACCCTTAATTTCGTGATTCCATGGAATCATGCTTTAATGACCCATATAAAACCCATTAAGACAAGCTATCAAATTTATTGCCTTTTTTCTCTATAACAGGAGGGGCAGGAAATTAATCTGGTAAAACTTAATTAATTTAAGTTTTCTTTAATTATTCCTGTCAATAGAAGACAACTGCTTTAAATAAAAATTGGGAATCATCAAACTATGACAGAGAATAAAATACATAAAGAAAGAATTAAGAGCAGATAAATTAAAATCAATTTATCAAAGAATCTACCGTAATAGTAAGTGGACCGGGTCTCCACCTTCCTCAACATGGATCTCACCAATGTACCGAGTGCTTTTATGATGCATTACTTCCTTGTCACCTTTTCCTGTGTTATTCAGCGCAATCAAGAAATTAGGAAATTATATTTACTAATAAATTCAATATTTTGGCCCATGTTTAAAGAAGTTAGGGACAAATCAGACTTTTTACATAGTATGGGATTAAAATCACGGTTTTACAAATAGTTGGGGGACTATTTTGATATTTTTCTCATGAAGAAATTGTCGTGAGAACTTTCTATTTCAATCGTTTTTTGGTCTTTGGAGTGTTTAGGAGGTGATGTGGTTTTTATGGAGAAGAAACATTATTGAGGACTTTTTTTTAATTCATTTATTTTATTTAACAAAATTGTATGTTTCTGTCGCCAAAATGAATAAGCTAAATCAGTTTTTTTTCTTAATTGTTTTGAAATCTGAAACTTTCTATTGGTGCTAAACTCATACCTTGAGTAATAAAATCTTATACTCATTTTTTATGAATGCCAATATAATTGCCTAACCGATGTGCTCCTTGCTACAATATCCTCACTATTATTTTATGTAATGCCCATAAATACTATTTTCTTCAGCGTTCCTTCTTTTATTATCAAAAAATTATTTTATGCTCTGATATTTCAGGAGGTACTTTTGCCCTATACTCCCTGCTCTGTCGACATGCAAAAATTAGGACGATTCCCAACCAGCATAGAACTGATGAAGAGTTAACAACATATAGTTGCCAGACATATGATGAGAATTCATTCGCAGCAAAGCTCAAGCGCTGGTTAGAGGCTCATGCTTACAAGAAAAATGCTGTTCTTATTCTTGTTCTTGTCGGAACTTCAATGTCCATTGGGGATGGTATTCTTACTCCGGCTATTTCAGGTACTACCTCACACCTAAAATTTCATACTTAGTATTTTGGTACTTTAAATCTAGGCATGAAAAGCTGTGTTTCACTTTAAAAAAGTGATAATACTGCTATGTTTGATGTGATATTAAAGAACTGAGGGCTTTGTGCAAATATGTTTGTTTCGGGGTGAGATATGTAAATACACAAGAATTATGTGCTATGCATGTAAACGCCTCTTTATTTCTCTACTATTATTTTTCTTTGGTACGTGCTCCTCATTGCTCTTATTTATGCCCATCTTTATTTTCATATTAAACAATTCCTATGCATTTACATATCTGAGACCTAAATTCTATTTTTTTTACATTTATAAAATCCAAATCTCTCATATCACATCAAAAATATCAACATTTTAATTTTTATAAAATGAAATACACATTTTCATGCATAGGTAAAGTGGTGTGTATGTAAAAATGAACTTTAGGTGTTAGAAATATAAATACATAGGAATTGAGTGGTATGCATGTAAATCTTTCTAAATTTTATTATATTTTTTTCTCATCTCATGTCTCTTTTGCATTATACGTGATGTTTAAATTTATCATTAAGCATGTCTCATTTTTCAAATTGCGGATTTGTTTATCTCCCCTAGTGCATATGGCTCTTTTAGTTTGCTAACCGCTGACATCCGGTTGACATTTTTATGAAATTCCATATATTTTTTTTTTCTTTTCTGATGTCAAGGTTAACTTTCCTTTTGCAGTTCTCTCTGCATCTGGTGGAATCAAGGTGAATCACCCTAGTATAAGTAGTGGTAAGTTTAATTATGAGAAAAATGATAAAATGGTTCTTAAACTAATGATGAGATGTTATTTTAGTCCTAAATTTTCTGATGTGTCTAAACTAGTTCCTTGGCTGCCCAAATCTGATTCAGAATAATCCATTTACTATTCAAATCTGATTCAAAATTATCAGACAGATAGATTATCTTGAATTATATTTGAGGAGCGAAGGAACTGAAATACATTTATAATGTGTGACAAAAATGGTCCTTTTGAAATTGTCTAAGGATCATTTCGCATTTTATTTTTTCATTTAATATGCATGCTTTAACCATGGTGCTCTCAATGTTTGGTTTCTGTTTTTGTTGTATAATTTCTTAAAGTAATACCGAAAACCACTTTTAGGAAACCTTTAGTGTGATCATCATGTGCTTAACTGCATTATAGAATTTATATATACACCCTAAAAAATTTCTGATTTTACATTTATAAAAAAGTAGTATATTTACATACCTACCACTACAAACATATTAAACCCACAAATTTACCAGTGTCACCTCTCTCGCGGAGAAAAATTGGAAGATTTACATGCATTCCACTTAATTCCTATGTAATTACAAATCTAATGCTTATACTTCATTTTTTTTACCTATATGCCACCTTATGCATAAAAAGGTGAATTTCACTTTTTTTAAAGTTAAAATAGTGTTATTTTTTATCTTAATGAAAGATTGAGGTGTTAAAAATGCAAAAGTAAATTTAGGTGTTAGATATGTAAATACATAAGAATTGGGTGGTATTTCTGTAAATACCCCAAAAAAAATTTACCAAGATGCAAGGACGAGTGTTTCACAGGAGGCAGGGAACAAGCGACAGCGGCAGTGTCTGAATAAGTGGTGGTCCAGAGAGCAAGGCAATGGGGACAACTACGACAAGCGTGCTAGTAGCAGCGATGGTTAAATCTTGAGTTGTGATGTCACAGAACAGTGCTCTAGAAGCAAACAATATAACATGAGGTCAAAGGATTTTTGGGATTTGGCAGCATTTCAGGGAGAGGTGACATAGTGCTCAATATTTCAAAAAAAAAAAAAGGAAAAAAAAAAAAGGATATTTGGTGACTTTGCCTCACCTAAAAATTAATGCCTGTTCTGCCCCTGCTTGTGGGTTTAATAGGTTTTATGTGTTAAGTATATAAACGTGCTATTTTAGATGTTTGATATTTAAACTAAGAAAATTGGGTTGGTATGTATATTAAATCCCTCAACTATATTTGGAATCTGATATTTCCTCAACTTTGAATCGGTGCACGTTTGACCTTAACGTTGCTTGTTATCCTTACTAAATGGTTTTTCTGATGTCCATCTTATTGCAGATGTGGTTGTACTGGTGGCGGTGGTTATATTAGTAGGTTTGTTCAGCGTGCAGCATTATGGTACTGACAGAGTTAGCTGGCTCTTTGCTCCCATTGTTCTCATCTGGTTCCTGCTAATAGGATCCATAGGTGCGCTCAACCTATGCAAATATGACAGTTCAGTTCTCAAAGCCTTTAATCCACTTCACATAGTTAGATATTTCAAAGGTGGCCGCACAAATTTGACTTCCCTGGGAGGGATTATGCTTAGCATCACAGGTTATTTTCTAAAAAATGTTAAAAAATTTATCTTTCTTTTCTTATTATTTTTATTTTTGACATATTTCTCTTTTTTACAGGAACTGATGTATTATTTGCCGACCTGTGCCATTTTCCGGTCCTTGCTGTACAGGTTAACTGTGCTGTGTTCTTAAGCAACCCTATTCTTTTTCCAAATTTGTCTGTTACTCTAAGCTTTGCTTTTGATGCAGATCGCCTTTACTTTTGTTGTTTTCCCATGTCTTCTGTTGGCGTACACCGGCCAAGCAGCTTACATCATGCAACACCATGATCACGTTTTTGATGCATTTTATAGGTCAATTCCAGGTCGGTTCTTTCTTCTCACTCTTCTACCTTAGTTTCATTACTAGAAAAAAGTGTCAAAATGGTCTCTTGACTCTTTGCAGGGTCACTTTAATCCTATAATTTATAAAAATGTAAATTTAGTCTGCATACTCTTTTAATATCAGTTGAAATAGCCCCTAATTTGACGCTTTTATATACTCTGGGATTAAAACGATGTCATCTGAATAGTCTGGGGACTAATTTGGCACTTTCCTTGTTTCATGTTTTATTGATACATTCCTTGTGAAAAGATTGTGATTTTTCTTCTTCTTTTAAGTTCCAGATGGTATATACTGGCCAATGTTTATAATTGCGACAGCTGCAGCTAGTATTGCTAGCCAAGCCACCATTTCTGCAACCTTTTCAATAATCAAGCAGGCATTTGCTCTTGGTTGCTTTCCTAGGGTCAAGGTTGTCCACACATCAAAGAAATTTCTTGGACAGATATATATTTCAGACATTAACTGGATTCTGATGATCCTCTGCATTGCTGTTACTGCTGGGTTCAAAAATCAGAGCCAGATTGGCAATGCTTATGGTACACATGCTGATCTCCAACTTGTTTGTCATGCATTAGTGACTCTCATAAGATTCTTCGTAGAAATTAGAACAAAATAAATATTTTATTTCATTAAAACAAGCAATACAATCATTTTATTTCACCTACAATTCAAAAGGTAGGTGATCTCTCCCAAATCCTACCATTAGATATGTAGGAAATCTCTCTCAAATCCTAATCCAAAGATTCAAGACTCAATCTCATGAATAAGTTTGACCCTAAATATATTAGTCCTATTTATATTAAAAAATAATAAATAATAAAAGGCAAAATTATTCTTAGTTGCACAAAAGACAAAATTACTCTTTAGGCACAAAAGACAAAATTACTCTTTAGGCTATGCACCAACATAACAGACTCTCATTAAATTTTTAAAAAATTACATATATATCACACAATTCTTATATATTTATATATCTAACACCGAAAGTTTGATATTTTGACTTCCACACCTTGGCGTCATGAACTTATGCATGAAAAGGTGTATTTCACTTTTAAAAAGATAGTTATGGTGGTATTTTTGTTGCGATGTTAATGGTTTAAGTGGTACACATGTTAAATATGAATGCTTTAATGCTAGATATCCAAATACATAAAATTTGTGTTGTATGTAGGTAAATTCCCCTATATTTTTTAATCTCTGAGAAGGATTATCCAAAGTGCAATGCTTATATGAGAAGCTGGCAAAGATCACATCTTTTCATGATATCGAACTAAGAGATGACATTGAAAAAATTATTGATTTTACATCTGTTTGAGCCAACTTGGGGCTTTGCTATCAAGACATTAATTATAGTCTTCTTTGTTACTGCTTCCTTGCTGTT
Organism: Phalaenopsis aphrodite; assembly: GCA_003013225.1. Lineage (NCBI taxonomy): Eukaryota > Viridiplantae > Streptophyta > Magnoliopsida > Asparagales > Orchidaceae > Phalaenopsis > Phalaenopsis aphrodite. Next base: position 197,272 of record NEWO01000003.1, on the reverse strand, counting down.
TCTTAGAAGCTGGTGGGGAGAAATTTTATAACTATATATTATTAGACTATGATATTTAGAAGAAACTTGTTTTTGCTTTATTATGAAGAAAATAATTTGTAATACTAATAATAGCTTTAAAGAAATTGCTTTAAACAAACAGTTGCAACATCACCAAACGGCTATACAAACGCTTTTTCTCATTTCAGGATATTATAATCAGCAACAGCACTTGATCTCATACTAATCTGATTCTCTCTCCGAACAGGAACTGCTGTCGTGATCGTCTTGCTGGTCACAACCTTGTTAATGATTCCTATAATGTTCTTGGTATGGCGAAGCCATTGGATACTCATCGTCCTCTTCACCGTCCTCTCTCTTCTGGTCGAACTCACCTATTTCTCTGCAGTCCTGTTCAAGGTCAATGAAGGTGGATGGGTGCCACTTGCCATTGCCGCCATCTTCCTCTTTATCATGTATGTTTGGCATTACGTTACAGTAAAGCGCTACGAGTTCGAAATGCACTCCAGAGTCTCCATAGCTTGGATTCTAGGTTTAGGCCCCGGTCTCGGCCTCGTTCGGGTTCCAGGCATCGGCTTCGTCTACACCGAACTTGCGAGCGGAGTACCTCACATCTTCTCCCACCTCATCACCAATCTTCCCGCCATCCATTCCGTCGTCGTCTTCGTCTGCGTCAAGTACCTTCCCGTCTACACCGTTCCCATACAGGAGCGCTTCCTCGTGAAACGAATCGGCACGAAAAGCTTTCATATATTTCGTTGCGTCGCGAGATACGGATACAAAGACATGCTCCGGAAGGATGATGATTTCGAGAAGATGTTGTTTGACAGCATCTCAACATTTGTCCGTCTCGAGGCGATGATGGAGCGCGACTCGGATTCGGATGATCAGTGCGCCTTTTCAGCGCAGCAGAATGCGAAGTCCATCGATCTTCTTGAAGCCGAATATATGGATACCCTAGGCTCCATCATCGAGGTGAAGAACACCTCATCGCTAGATTCGATGCCGGTGCAGGGAAGCTCTGCGACATGGTCGTCGGCTCCCACGAGCCAGATAACGAATGAGGAGATTGATTTCTTGAAGAGATGCAAGGAAGCTGGAGCGGTGCACATATTGAGCAACACGATGGTGAGGGCTCGAAGGGATTCAAATCTCGTGAAGAAGTTTGCTGTGGATTACGTTTATGCTTTTCTCAGGAGGATTTGTAGAGAGAACAGCGTGATGTTTCATCTTCCTCATGAGAGCTTGTTGAACGTTGGACAGATGTTCTATGTATGATAGTTTTGTGTTCTGATTCTGGTTAGATTTACTTTTTAGGTGATTCTGCTGCATTTCAAATTATAAATTTTTTTGCTGTTTGGATAGAGAGAAGATTAATTGTAGCTTTTCTGTGTTTTGAATTATAAAATTGCACAGTTCAAATAAGAATTTTATTCAGGGCCACTCATGAGAGAAATCGCTGCAGCATTCTGTTCCTTCTCTGCAACTTTATTCCAGTTTCTTCTTTAGAGACTGGGATTGATAATGATCTTTCAATCTTCTATTTTCAGGAGAAATTATTATGTGCGGTTGTTTGTATGTGTGGGTAATTAATCAGATTCATATTCGAGTACATGATGAAATACACAAGGAAAGACTGTTTATGCTCGAATGTGATTGATTATTCGCACATAATATTTTCTATCTCTTACTTAGACGGCTAATAAATCAAAAGAATGAATACTCGTGGTCTTCAAAAAAAGTTTCAATCAAAACTCAAAAAAAAAAATTAAATGAGGTTTTTGGGAGTTAGCCTTTCTTTGTTTGGGAAAAAAATTGCGTACGTAAGACGCAAGCAGCGCTGCGTACGTTTTCGAGGTTATACTGATGTTATAAGGGGGTTATACGCATATTATAGCCTCTTGTAATTTTCATGTAATATGGTGTAACCTACCTGTAACCTATAAATAAGTTTCACGCTTCTGTTTTCATATATTAAGAACTTATTTGTAAGTTACAGGTAGGTTACACTAGGTTACATAGAGATTATATTTTGATTTAACCTCTTTATACCCTCCTTACAAACTGAAAAATGTATGCCGCGCTGCGTACTTCTTACGTACGCAAATTTTTTCACTTTATTTGTGGTGGTGGTCATCAAATTTTAGAGAGAGAATTTCACAATTTTATACAATGATTTTATGTTTAAAAAAACTAGTGATTATGTTTTTGAGAAGTTATTTTTTTTGGAAGGAATTACATAAATAACATTCAAAATTTACAGCCTAAATTTTGAGTCAGGATTAACTTGCTAGGGATTAGAAAAGAAGAATTTAAATTTTGATATGAGTTTTAAGATCTAGAGTAAATATTAAATTAAAAAAATTAAATATAATAAATTTATAAATAAGAAAAAAAATTCAATAAAGGCATGACCTTATAATTTCTTAATCAATAAAAGAAAAAATTAAAATTAGAGGATTTGAGTGGGGAGAGAGATCCGGTGAAGCAAGTGGGGAGTGTGAGAGGAGACTGGAGCTAAGCATCGGGAGCCACAGAATAGCGCCAGAAGGAGAAGAAACAATCAAGCGTTCGAGATCCGCTCATGGTGGCCGCTACCTAGGGCAAGGAAAGCGATCCATCTTCTGTCCATTCCACGCGGCCCATGCCTCACTCCTTACTGGCTCACTCGTCTTCTTCTTCCTTCTTCGGCGGAGGCGCCGCCGCTGCGGTGCGCCGCTTGCATGCTGGGCTCTCTTCCGCCAGAGCCCGCACCGAAGGCAGCATCGCGACGGCTGTCGTCGCCGCGGCGGCGGAGGGGCCCTCCTGTCTCTTCGTGGGGTCTATCGAGACCGCGAGCAAGGAGATGCTCGAAGCGCTCTATCAGCAGGTCTGGTGTTCATTCATTCTTGTTTTTTGCCTAATCGATTAATGAGTTGTCTAGCCGTTGCTGCCTTGTCTCTCCAGAAGATAAGGTTTGGTGCATTTCTTTGAACTAAATACCGTAGTTGGGCCACCGAAATACCGGTGCTTATGTGTCGGATCGATTTTTTTGCGTTTATTCTAACAGAGTATTTGTTTGTTAGTGGTGGTGGAGGTACATGCAATTCCCTAGCTTTTCAATTTGAGTTACGTAATTCATCGAACGAAGATTTCTATGTTAGTTCATCTATTTGCGGATTTGGAAGGTGAAGTATTTCCTGTGCTATTCTGAATTTTGAAGAGCATTCTGATTCTATAGAAAGATACTCTGATGGGAAGATAGTACTGGAAGTGCATATGCTGCTATTTGTTGACAGAAAAATACAACTTAGGGTCTGTTTGGCGCAGCTGCAGCTTCTCAACTTTTCAGCTATATCTGCACTGCCCCAGTAAGCTGCTGCGGGAAAGCTGGATGTCTGTTTGGTGCAGCTGTGTGAAAATAGCGTTGGGGTAGTTGTTTCTGAAAAAAATGACTATGCTGTCCCTATTTGGTAAAATTGTTTAAAACAGAACTGTGACAATGACATATGTAATACTTCTAAATAGTTCAAAAAATTAAGACATACTACAACTTCTCTAAATTGCAAAAAAACTATAGACTTTTTAGATACTCAAACAGTTCTAAACACTTCTAAACAGAATTTCACCATAACCATGACTTTGATTCCTTCTATGGCCTCTTCCATGGTATATGTGAACTGAAATCGCTCTAAAGTAAGACAAAAAAGGTACTGAAACTTTATAATGTCCTAGAAATCACAAATAATAAGTACGAAATTAGATTAGATGATAAAAAAATAAACTCACAAAGCACTTCATCACTTCGAGCAGAGGACCGACCGGGTTTCTCCAACTGGAATTTCGCGAGAGGAGCAAAACTTCAGACAGAACGGGGACGAATTAGGCTGACAGAAGTGATGCTCGAAGTTGGAGAAGAGGAGGAGATGAGAAACTTTCGCTCGGGAAGACGAAGATGCTCGAACACTCGGGAGTTGAGGAGATCCAGGAAAGGGAAAGCTACACTCGTGTTTAAGGCAAGGGGCACCAACGTAAAACCACTTTAACGAATCTACCGCGAAGCTCGGCCACGGGTCGCTAACTGCGTTCTGCTTTCCGCCGGATTTGAGGCCTGCCGCAGAGTAGACGCAACCCCAAACGCGAAATAATCGTGGGGTGGTGCCTCACAGCAACCAGGCAGCCACGCCAAACAAACCCTTAGCCAGTTGTAAGTTCATATTTCCCGGTTTGACAAAGTTTGGTTGTTTCCAAAGCATATGATGACTTGCTAGGGTTTCTTAAACAGACTACCAGATATGTTTGCTCAGAGCTCATCAACGTACGCACAAAAACACAGAATCACAGAATGAAAAGATATGAAAGAGAAGGTAAAAAAGCAGGAAACTAGAAGAATTTCTGCATGCAGAATTCAAGAAACGAAAGAAAAAAAAAACAGAGGAGAACGAGATGCATAAAATTAATGAAAAGAAAGAGAATTAAATCCCGTGGATTTATTTCTATAAAACATTAGCACCATATATGCTGCAGTCACCTATATTTATAGTTACAGAGCATATATCAAATAAGCCAGGATTATGGCAGCTGTTAAATTAATCTTGATTTTCTTATAAGCTATATAATAGATATATCAATTAATACTGCCCCTAAGTTGATAGTTCATGTGGGAAGTTTCAACTTGTTGTAGAGATTGCTTAATCTGCTAGAGTTGAGAGCTTTTGTAAAAATATCTGCCAATTGATCAGTATTTGAACAATTATATGTTTGTTGTTGATACAGTCCCGAATGAAGTGACCATCAACCTCGATATGTTTGGTTTTCACATGAAAAACTAGGTTATTTGCGACAGTTAGAGCTGAAATATTATTATAGTTGAGTGGAGTTGGCCTAAAAAGAGGAAATTTGAAATTATAAGCAGCCGCCTCAACCAAATAATGTCAGCTGTAGCGGTGGACAGGGCACAGTATTCGGCTTCAGTCGAGGAGCGGGCCACAGTTGTTTGCTTCTTAGTACACCAGGAGGTGAGAGTGGTGCCAAGAGACACATAGCACACGGTAGTAGATTTGCGATCATCGAGTCACCGACCAATCTGAGTCAGAAAAATCTTGGAGTTTTAAGTCACCCTTGTGTATGGGTAAACCTTTGTCGCTAGAGCCTTTGATATATTATAGCAGTCGCTTTAGTTGGATGACGTGTTTGTTGAGAGGTCGGTGAAGGTGTTTTCTGTTACGTGCCCGAGTTTGCGACCTTGTAGTGGTTTTGTGAATGAGTAGAGAATAAGGATCGTTCTTGCGTGCTCTACCTATGTTAATATTGTGGGGTACTTCGAGGGATTCTCAGCCTCCTTAGTTGGTTTAATTTGAGAAAAACCACAACTCCCAATCAACACATGGTTAAAAATAATACTTATCAGATGATCTTCATTATTGGTCTCAAGCTAATAAATAGCCGAACAACCTTTGGATGGAATAGGCAATAAATCATTCTTATGGAAAGGAAAATCACAATAACATAATTCTAGTACTAATTTATTGAAAAGAAATAACATTAATGTAATTATTGATGGTAAACATCAATCACTCCCATCTCATTTAATGTAATTATTGATGGCAAACATTAATCACTCCCACCCCCTGATTCTTGGTCCGTGACAACTCTTCCCTCCTTAAAATTTTCCTTGTCCTCAAGGAAAAAAACTTGTCTTCAATTCTGCCAGAGTCTCCCATGTGGCCTCGACAGGAGAAAGATTTTGCCAATGAACAAGAAATTCAATTTCTCCTCATGTTGTGCTAGTTTCCAAAATGGCTTGAGGAAATGGGGATACCGATAAGGCTTAACTGAGACTGGATTAACTCCATTTTCCCATGGAATTTTATAATTTTAAGATCGTTGAGGTGGCAAGCCTTGAATCTCTTGAAATATAGCCGAATGTTGATTCAAAATAGCCATTAAATCTGGATTTAAATCGGTTGCTGCAACTCCTTGCTTCTCTCCCAACTTTAAGGGATTGAATTGTAATAAAAAAAGCTCTTTTTCGTTTCCGCAACTGCTCCTCTAGATCACGATCAGCCATGATTTTATTGTTAGGCCCTCTGGTCCCACGTAACTCTATTTTTCCCCTCCCCCCCCAACCAAAACCACATTCATAGATCATCGAATTCCCAAATAATTGGACCTAGTTTTTTAAGCCATTGAGTTCCGAAAACAACATCACATCCTTCCACTAGTAAAAGGTAAAAATCTACGTGAAATTGAACCTTTTGCACTAAAATAGGAAGCCTTTCACACAATCCTTCACTTTTCATCTTATTTCCATCCGCCACTTGAACCGAGAATTCTTCTTTCTTTATAGGATAACTTCTCATTTTGGTAGCTAACATTGAATTCCAAAAGTTATAAATGCTACCGGAATCAACCAATATTGTAACCCTAGAATCTTCAATTTTTCCAAAAAAATGCATGGTATGAGGTGCCGCATTTTCTGAAATAGCATGAAAACTAATTTTGGGAATCTCTTCTTCCGCTTCCTCCTCTATTGTAGTCTCCTCCAACGACTCATCAATAGAAGAAAAAATTCCTCCTATTAAAAATAATTTCTTGCAACGATGGTCCGGGGAAAATTTTTCATCACAATTGAAGCATAATCCGCGTATCATCCTTTCTTGCAACTCAGTCGGATTAAACCTCTTGATGGTGGGCTTACGAGCTTGAGTAAGAGATGTTGAGGGTAAGGGTGGATGTCCTATGGTGGATGGAGCCTTCGGAGGTTCCACATACCCTCCCTTCCGTGTTGGTCATACATACGAGATTCATAAATTCGTGCCAGACCGATAGTGGCGGACAATGAAATTGGATTACATGCTTGCACATCAACTCGTATTGCATCCTTTAACCCGCTCACAAAGCACCCGACCTGTTGTTCTTCAGACAAACGACCAACTCGATGTAACAAATGATCAAAGTCCATTTGGTAATTGCGGATGCTTCCTGTTTGTTTAAGCTTGGTGAGATCCCCAAAGAAATTTTGGTATCTTGAAGGCCCATATTGTAAATGCAACTCGTACTTGAAAACTTCCCAATTAACACTTTCTCGTCGATTTTTGAAACATTGATACCACAATTGAACATTGTTATTCAAGTGATAACCAGCCATGGGGAGTTTTTCCGCCTCTTCCGTGCCTTGGAGCTCGAAAAATTGCTCCACTCGACAAATCCACCCGGTTGGATCATCCATGCCATTATAGCATAAAGAGTCCAACATAGTGATTTTGGGTGCGAGAGAGCCTCCTCTCGAAAGGCTACGACGTGGTCCACGAGAAGACTCGACATCATACTCATGTCCTCCACCACGAGTAGAAAAAAGAGCAAACGCGCTCTCCATATGTTTCAAGAGAAGTTCTTCACTAGCCTTCATAGCTTGTTGCAGTTCCTTTTGACCCGCAGCCAATGAGCCAAGCTCATTCTCTACATGCTCGAGACGGTGGTCGGACATGTCTGGCTCTGATACCAAGTTGTTACGTGCCCGAGTTTGTGACCTTGTAGTGGTTTTGTGAATGGGTAGAGAATAAGGATCGTCCTTGCATGCTCTACCTATGTTGGTAATATTGTAGGATACTTCGAGAGATCCTCAACCTCCTTAGTTGGTTTAATTCAAGAAAAATCACAACTCCTAATCAACACAAGGTTGAAAATAATACTTATAAAATGATCTTCATTATTGGCCTCAAGTTAATAAATAGCCGAACAACCTTTGGTTGGAATAGGCAATAACCCATTCTTATGGATAGGAAAATTACAATAGCATAATTTTTGCACTAATTTATTGAAAGAAAATAACATTGATTGAAATGACATTAATGTAATTATTGATGGTAAGCATCAATCACTTCCATCTCATTAATGTAATTATTGATGGTAAACATCAATCACTCCCATCTCATTTAATGTAATTATTGATGTAAGCATTAATCACTCTCATCTCCTGATTCTTGGTCCGTGACATTGTCATTATTTGTTAACCGAGAATGTGAGATCACGTCTCGTTAGCGTGAGGTATTGGAGATAACCAACTAGGTGCATATGGAATTGAGGATTGTCGCTTGCCATCGGTGGGACAAGGAGTTACCTTAGTGAAAATATTAAGTTTAACTGATTTGCATGTCAGGATCCCAACTTTCGTGAGTATGTTTTCGGCATACTTAGACTGGTTAAGATACATACCACCGGAGGTGTAAGTTATTTGGATTTCGAGAAATGTGCAGTTCTTGACGAGATTCTTTGAATTGAAAATTTTGTTGTAATTGGTTAATGATATGATTGAGGAAGTTAGAATCTCTTTCGTTGGAGAGGATATCATCAATGTATATCAAAATGTAGCTTTCATGGTTGGATTCCGTAGAAACCATATGAGATGGATCGGTGTTGCTGATTTGAAAGACCAAGGATTGTTAGGTAGATGTCACTGTAGAATGCCATTATCGTGGAGATTGTTTAAGGTCATATAGCTTTTCTTCCGGAGACAGACGTGGGTTGGTTTGGTGGGATCTTCGAGTCCAATGGGTTGCGACATGAACACTGTCTCATGGAATAAACCATGTGGGAATACATTTGATGTATATCGAGTTGAATTTCTGTGAGGTGAGGTAAGGTTTTGAGATATGAGTGGTGATGTGTGATTGTGTGATGCTTGGGTATGTGGGAAGGAGGACATAAAGAGAGATTGAGATTCGATTGGGTAACTCCGTCTGACTGAATTATGTGGGAAGGACATGAAATAGATCCATCCATATAGTCATCGCTTTGAAAAGCTTTAGAAATTAAGATCTCCATGTCAAATGATTCTTCAGTGGTTAACTGAGCGTTGATGTTCGCCTTTATGCCATTTATGATAAACATGAGCTGCGGCGAAATACCTCTATACTTGAGTGAATTGACGCTAGAATCAGAAGATAATTGATTTGTAGTGTTTTCCAGGCATCTTGAGGAGCATATTTGTATAGTTTCATGAGTATGGGGCTCTAATACTGTAAAGAAGCAGGAAACGAGAAGAGAATATCTATGCAGATTTCAAAAAACAAAAGAAAAAAGAGAGATTTGCAAAAAAATAAATAAGAAGAGAGAGAAGAAAATTTGATGGCTTTATTTCTGTAAAACATTAGCCATATATGATGCAAGTTTACTCTACATATTTATCGGTCAACTTTTTGATTTGATTTTGAAAAATTGAAAATAATTTTGAAAATTTAATTTAAATATAAGAGGTATATATTTTTTGGTTTAAAAACTAGTGTGTTTTAATTTTTAAAAAATGAGACCAAATGAATCTCATTCGTCAAATAGTTTGCATAATCGTGTCCGATATCATGAATACTACATATTTCCGAAAGGTAAGTGTATATCCCGATGGTAAACCCAATCCTAAAAATTAAGATATTTGTGACATCAGTTTGATCTGTGAATATTTTGTGTGACCAACAAGTTCCCCTATTTAATATAAAGATTAAATAAGGTTTATTTTACTTGAATTCCAAGTTCCCTATGTAGGCAAACCCCTATAGTTAATTACATCTCTAATGACTGAGGTCACCTGAGAAAACTCTCGATAATGATCTAGTTTTCAAAATTTTAAGGTTTAGGTTTTCACGGTAGCACGTGGAAAGACAAGTTGGAAAGACTCAAATAGAAACAGTTTTTTTCAGGAATCCAAAAGAAGGGAAACGTAGGAGATGTCATAGATCCTGAGGAAAAATCTCAGTGACTTCTAGAACTATCCTTCTGTGAGGCTGCATTTTGGAGATGATGTTATTCAATTGTTCAATCCTGTTAATTTTATTATTTGAGACTTACATTTGCATAATAGCTGATTATGCAAATAACCCACAGAGATAAGAGGGTTTACGTCGTGTCACACGACAACCTCAAAACCTAGGGCAAGTTAAGACTTACATTGCATAACATAATTGCGTAAGAGTTTAAAGAGGGTGTGAGGATTTATTTCGCGCTGGGTGAGCTACCTCGAAGTCCTAAGGGTTGTTAAAGATTGCTGAAGAAGATTCTCTTGCTGCTCGGTCCGAATTTCATGCCGTGCTGCCCACAAATTTAGCTCTTAACCTCCTGCTGTAGCGATGACTTCATGGTTTAAGTGTTTGAGATTTGTGGTTTATGTTTCACAATTTTGGTGTCAAAGTTTGGTTTTGTTTTGTTTTTGTTTTTTGTTTTGATTTTAGTTCTGGTTTTGCATGCAAAATAAGTAAATTGCAGGTAAATATAAGGTACTTGACAAGTAATTACAGTAAAACAAAATGCTGTAGATGAACTGTAAAAACGTAAATGAGCATCTGCTACTGTTGCGTGATTAATATTGCAAACATAATATGATTTGCAGCAGATTTAAATAAACTTAAAAGAAAAATGAATAAGGCGAGAAAACTCAGTACGAAAGTCAGAAAAACGAGTTGTAGAAATCACATGCAAAAGAAACCCGTAGTCATAAATGAAAGACCAGGACTGAGTGTAAGACATTGGTAAAGGTGGGGGGGCTTAGAGCTGGACTGTGTGCCTCCCGATCTTAAATTAGAGCTACCAGCCCGATAATCTATGAAGGACAGTTCTTAATCTTGTTTCAAATGAATAATCATGGAATTTTATAAATTTTTATTGAAAAATTCTTTAATTTTCATGCAAAAGCTGTTGTTTAAATTTTTTTAACATGCAAAAAAAAAATATTTTATTTTTGTAAATATTTTGGGAGTAGGAGACTAAGACTTCGCTGAAAATGAGGTCAATAATATTTTTTTGATTCTTTATAAGGCCATCAAGATAGTTGCTGTCACATGTCTCAATTGTGATTCTTCTTATTTGTTGTAACGGTCTCCGCATTTCTATTTATATGTATCCTTATATTAATTTTTGTAACTTTTGGCCTTTGGTGGAATAATAATTGTGGGAATTACTCTCTATTTCTCTCTATCTTCCTCCTCATCTAATTTATTCTCTCAGCTTCTTAAATCTTGTGAACTAGAGGTTTACCCGATTGTATTTTGTTTTTAGTTATCAGAGCTCCTTCCCAACGAAACTCCTCCAATCCGATTCGACAAGATGTCGGAATACTCCACAAATCAATTCTCTCCCGATTCCAACGTTCACCTAATTAAGTACGGAGGCATGTCTATCTCACCCCAACTAAAGTTTATCATGAATGACATTAAGACAACCATCAACACTAAATCGAGCACCAAAAATCATCTGACAAGGTAATCCCTAGTTCTCAAACTATTCAAAGCAAATGGGTTCGATGGCTTCCGAGACGGATCGATCGGCTACCCTCTTGATGACACTTTGACAGATGGTTTTACACTTATACTCAACTGAAGCCCAATCATTCTTTATGGCTTCTTGTAGATCAACACTTGGCCGCAGTCTTATACTTCACCATCTCTCTGTCATTGCTACTGTACGTCGTCAATCTTGATTGTTGCATGAAACTTTGGCTTATATTGGAACACAGGATTCAATCCACCAATAGATCCCAAATATTTCAACTCAAGAATGAACTTCATAACATGGCAATGAAAAATTAATCCATGACACAATAGTTGTCAACATTAAAACTAAGTTGCCGCCATAGCCGCTGTCGGGTCATTCTTAGATAAAGAGGACATCATCCATTATACCCTCAATGGCCTTCCATTGACACGTTAAGGATGCAAGGCGGCTATTCGAACAAATCTTCGAACCATTAGTCTTGATGATCTCTACTCATTGCTATGCAACAAAGAAACCAACATTGCGGTCAAATTTCCGAAAGAACTACTCTCAACCAATCAACTCCAACCGCAAACTGCCATCTACACACAACACTACAGAGGTCGTGGTTGGTTCTCCAACTGCAAGAGCAGATCCAATCCCACCATTACTGATTTCTCGAGCAGCCAAAAACCCAAATCAAGCAACCTTATATGTCAAATTTGCTCCAAAACCAGCCATTCAACAATCAAATGCTGATATAGGATGGATCGGTCTTATACAATCCCTCCCCTACTAAAATCTATTCTTGTCACCATCTCTGCTGTTCAAGACACCAAATGACTCCTTGACTCTGAAGCCACCTCTCATATATCTAGAAATTAGCAATATCTCCAACAATTTCAGCCATACCAGGAAAACCAGTAGATAGCCATCAGTAGAGAACAATCTCTTTCTATCACTCATTTCAGTCAAGACGTACCAACTGCACTCACATGTAAACTCAAACTAAATCCTCTTTTTCATGTCCCACATCTTTCCTTCAACCTACTGTCAGTTCATACATTAGTGGTTGATAACGAGTGTTCTCTATACTTTGATCAATCGAGCTACGTTGTCAGGGACTGTCGGTCCAACCAAATTCTACTCAATGGTCCTGCACGCAACGAACTCTACCCTCTCCAATGGCCTAAAAGATCTAAATTTATGTCCCACACTGCTCTAACTTCCATACCAACAACCTCTCCGCCATGGCACGATCAACTCGGTCATTCGAACACATCCACTTTCCCTCAACTAGCAAGTCTACTACCGCATTTGAAGATAAAAATTCCGCAATTTCCTTGTATCCCTTATAATGTATCTGAAAGCTGCAAATTACAGTTTTCAAAGTAGTCTCATCGTAGCTATAAACCTCTCTAATTAGTCCACTCCGATGTATGGGGACTTTCCTCATTTCCTTCTTCCGAAGGTTATAAATATTATATCATGTGTGGATGACTACTCTTGTTAGTGTTGGTTATGTTTATTAAAACAAAAATCTAATGCTATCAATACGTTCGTAAGCTTCAAGCATATGGTTGAAAAGTTCCAAATCCTCAGAATAGAAGGGGAGGAGAATGCATCAACAATTCCCTCGGCACCCATTTAAACAGCCAAGGGATCCATCACCAACGCAGTTGTTCGTACACCACAGAGCAAAACGACGTCGCTGAGAGAAAACATAGACATGCATTTGAAATGTCTCGGGCTCTCATGAAAGCAATAAACTTTCCTCTCACTTTTTGGACATATTTTGTTCAAACCGCTGCTTAAGTAATCTTCTTCCCTCACCTAACACTGGCAACAAAGCTCCATTTCTGTTGTTATACCAAAATTCACCCTAATACACATACCTCAAAACTATAGGATGCCTTTGCTTCCCATGGCTCAATCTTCAAGCAAAAAACAAATTCTCACCTAGATCTACCCCTTGTGTCTTTTCCGACTACTCCCCTCACCATAAAGGATACAATTGCTATGAAATAGCCACCGGTAAAACCTACATTTCAACACACGCCAAGTTTTATGAAAATATCTTTTCATACCAAATTACTCCCACATCCATACCAACCACCAACACAACACTTGCAACATTAAATCATTTACCACCTATAACCCTTGTACCCACCCTATACGGACCTCCCCACACATCTACAACACCATCCCAAGCATCAAGCCATCCTTGACCCCAACAGCTTTCCTGAAGCCCCACGTCACTTACTAGAAATCCCACTCCTTCCTCATACAACAACCCCCGCATCAGCCACACCAACCCGCCCCTCCCAAACAGTCCCTTGCACCAACTGCATCCCCATCCGAACCATCACATCATGCTTACTCGGAGCAAAACTGGTACTCTTAAACCCAAGCCATCTTTGATCTACATCACACCGTCATTGACTCCTCCAAGGTCCCAACCTCCTACCATGAGGCTGTCAAGAACCCTACACTAGCATCAAGTTATGTCGAGGGAATTCCAAGGTCTTCTCTCTCAAGGAACCTGGACTCTAATCTCTCCGTCACCTTCATAGAACGTCTTCGGTTGCAAATGGACTTATAAAACAAAACACAAATCAGATGGCACCATTATCCGTCACAAGGCAATAGTTGTTTCACAAGGATACAAATAACAACACAATATTAACTATAACCAAAACTTCAGCCCTGTAGACAAATTTTCCGCCATCCGCACTTTTCTCACCGGGCCATGTTCAAGCAGTGGGAAATTATTAAGCTAGACATCTCAAACGTTTTTCTAAATTGCCCAATGCATGAGACGGTGCCATGTCACAACCCCTTAGATTCGTGGACTCTAACAAACCAATTCATGTATGGCTTATGAATAAAGCCCTCTACGTTCTCAAGCAATCTCCATGGCAATGACATTCTAGCCTAACATCCACCTTGCAATCTCTAGGCTTTCAACTAGGCCAAGCTGATCCCTTCCTCATGTTCTCTACAGAACCTAATCCTGAGAACTACATTTTAATACATGTCGACGATATCTTAATTTCAGGGGAGATTCCACCTTTTTAACTCATATTGTCACCCATTTACACCAACATTTTCAACTCAAAAATCTTAGTAAACCATGCACATTTCTTGGAATCCAGATAACGGATTATATCTCTGTTCTAAATATGTCGAAAACATACTAGCGAAGGCCGGGATGGTATTATGCAAGTTGATCAAAACCCTATCTCCACTAAGGTCACACCTTCTATAACTGATGACAACGAGACATGCAACACTCTACAGATACCTCACCAGTTCCCCTCAATACCTTACGCTTTCACAACCTGACACAACCTTTTTGGCCAACAAATTATGCCAATATCTTCATCAACCTCTGAAAAAACATTTAATTCAATTAAAACGGGTACTACGGTATATCATAGGCACTTGCATCAAAGGTCTACTGATATACAGAAGCGATTTACAACTCAAGTTGTTCTCCGACTTCAGTTGGGTAGGTGACCTGGCTGATCGCAAATCCATCGTCGGGTATTGCGCATTCCTTGGCACAAATCTCTTCTCCTGGTGTACCAAGATAAACAACCGTTGCCCGCTCCTCGACGGAAGCAAAATATTGCGCCTTATCATCCACAATCACCGCTATTATCAGGCTAAGGCGACTCCTTCAGGACTTCAAAATCCATTTCACCGCACCAACACCACTCTATTGTGACAAAATCTCAGCTTTGGCTCTAGCGAATAAACCAGTTTTTCACGCAAGAACCAAACACATTGAGATCGATGGCACTTCATTTGTAACTGCATTACAAACAAAAATATCACAGTTCATCACTTATCAACCATAGATCATTTAATGGACATTTTTACTAGAGCTCTTAGCTCTATCAGATTCAACAATATGTACAAGTTGATACTTCCTAGATGAACCATCAAATTGAGGGGCAGTATTACTTTACATAAGCTTTGGATTCATTACAACGCCGTCAATAGCTGCTGCAACATGTCTCAATCTGGTCTCCGCATTCCTATATATACACATCCCTGTATTAATTTTGTGGCTTTTGGCCTTTGCTGGAATAATGATACGGTGTGGGAATTCCTCCTGTTTTTCTTCTTCCTCCTCTTCTGATGTCTTCTCTCCGCTTTTTGAAATCTTGTAAACCAGAGGTTTAACTGATTCTATTTTGCTTCTGCAGGTAGCTTAATTTTAGCTAGAGAGCATATATCAAAGAAGTCAGGATTATGAAAGCTGGCTTGATTTGCTTATAAGCTGCGGGATAGATATATCAGTTAATAGGAGGGAGAGAGGATTTGTTGTGCTAGTGCTCTAGATAGACTGAGGTTTATACAATATAGTTTGCCTGGGAAGGATACTTACTCTCATCATCTTTGCGAATAGATAGCTGTGATGTGTTCTCCTTGTGTTATAGAGAGGTTGTGAGGGTTGAAGGGATTCCACTAATGTTAGAATTTGTGACCTTCTATTGGGGCTTGAATTGAAATGCTCATGGTACGAAATATGCAGTGAAACCAAAATTATAGGAAAATGTTTTTTGGGGGATTTGTAGTCGTACATACATTTACGTGTTTCAAGATGGTTCTATTAGGGTGTGTACACTAAGATTTGCTATGTGAAGAGAGTCAGCCCCGCTAAACTTTTAGTTCTCCAGTTTGTAACTTTTTTCTAGTGTGGTGAATGTTCTTCTCCCCAGTCCATGGTATTTCCCGCAAAGGTTTTTCATGCAAATCTATTTTATTCTATTTGCTTCCTTTGTTGTTCATCACATCAACTAATAGCAATGGCTACACAATCTTTAGCTCATCCCTGCTGCAAGGATTGTAACAGCTATCATAACCGACATCTTCATTGCTCATTTATAATTGCAATATCACTCCTGGCCTTAGGTCCCTAGCACATCTTTACACTAAGCTAACCTGCTATACCTTTCATATGTAAAGGTTATCCTCCTGTGGGGCTGTCTGGTAATGGACTTAAGTGGGATTTAACTTAACTCTATCAGACAAAAAAATGCAAAATTTAAATTCCGGATTTAGTAAATCCAGTTTATTCCCAATTCCTTTCAGTTTTGTCTTAAATGATAATCCTGTATTTACTAAATTTTGGTGTTGGCAGGATTTGGTAAGTCCGCATTTACAGGTTTTACTGAAGTTGTTGCTAGACGGCCCCTGTATCTGTAATACACATGCATTTAATGAAATGGCAATGGCTGCCTCTCCTCCTTGCCCATCTTCTCATCTATCTTGTCTGTAAACTAGCTTTTATTATTTCTCTTTATTCACATTAAACAACTTATCACGTGATGTGTAGGATGCATTATCACGACCTTCCATTATCATCTGTTTTGTTTAAGTTAAAAAAAACCTCAAAGGAGCATTGTCTGTTTTAGAAAAGTTGAATACCACAATATAATTAGTTTAACTGATGATCTTGATTATCATGTATCTAACACAGCCTTTTTTTTTTCTTGTTACCATAGGCTCGGGACTCCTATTATAGTGGTCAACCTTTGATTTTTGATGACATGTTTGATAGAGTAGAGGTAAACACGTTCCGTCTCTTTACCACCTTGACAATGCTTTTATCATTTTTTAATTCCTAAACTAATAAATAAATTGGGAAATAACAGTTAAAACTACGTTTGTATGGCTCAAAATGTGTTGTCAAGTATCCTCGCTGTAGCCTCTTGCGACAATCGACATATGCTGATGCGGAGGTACTTCTCTTTGTGGTCTGTTTCCACATCATCTTTGTGGCTAAGGGGAAGTTTGGGATTACTTTTGTTTTTTTTTTTCTATTTTTATTTTTGTCTATTTTTATTTTATTTTATTTTATTTTTAAACAAAACATGTTTGAACTACTTGATTTAGTTATGTTTGTTTTTAAAATCATCAAAACATGTGTTTTTCAAAAACATGCTAAATTGTTTTTAGAAAAAAAAAAAAAAAACTATATATAAAACGCACTAAACAAATATGTATTTTAAACAAGGAAAAACCAAAAAAATAAAATTGATCCCAAACAAGTCCTAAAATGTCCTCTTTTTTTTTTTATTTTCGGAGTACAACATGTTACTTGTTTGTGGATTTTTATGGCTTATTTGTACTTTTTAGGGCAGGAAGACCCTTCTCAGGTTTTGGCATTAGTAATTGTATGGATTTTGTTACTCGCTCTCGGCAGTTCTGCCGTTCTCATTCCTACCATCCTCACAATCAGCACAGTTCTTGAAGATGCTTTAAGCTCAAGAGTCTTTGTAAGCACCAAGAAATATCCTTTTGATGTAGTTCCAGTGCTAAACCAGGCTTTGCTCGCTGGACTGGGATTTTCCATTGGTTATCCCATTGCATCTTCATCGGGTAAATTATTTTATTTTCTTATGAAATTTACATATATAAAACACATATCTTTTGTACTTGCATATCTAACACCTAAAGCTTGATATTTTCCCTTATATTATTTTGGTGTTATGACTCATGCACGGGTAAATTAAATCACTATGAAAAAGTTAACAACAGTGATATTTTTGTTGTGATGTTGAAGTGTCGAGTGTTATAAATATAAATATGAAAGTGTAGGTGTTAGATATTTAAATACATAAGAGTTCTGTGGTGTGTATGTAAATGCCGCTATATTTTTTTTTATATAAATAACAAATTAACAGCAAGCCTTCATTTTGTATTTTAATGTGGCATGATTTGTTGTGTTATTTCTGATTTTTAATACGAAATGCTGCAATTTGCCGGTCCCTGTCGCACAAATGGTCTTTTAATTTGCATTTATTTGAGATGATTGGTCAATAGTTGCTTATAGATTGTCAAATTTATCGAGATAAAGTTCAGTAGGAATTGAAGAACATGTACTTTTGTCATAGATTTAAGCGTTTTTTGTTCTCAATAACGCACTTAAGCTCTTGCAATGAAATAATCTTATCCACTTATCTAGAGAATGCCATATATATATATATATATAGCAGACACAAGCACGCACGCGCACACTCCAAATTGTTTTGAAAAACACAAAAACAACACTATATCCAGTTATCACCTTCTGGGTATCACCTCTAGCTACTGGTCACCATTCTTGCCATTGTCATCATTGCCCCATTGGTTGCTGCCACTGTCTACAACTGTTATAACTAAATAAATTAATTTATTCAAAATTTCATAAAATTAAAAATATGTTTTTTAAGATATCAATGTGTTTTATTTCAAATTAAAACAAAAATTAAAAAAAATAAAAAATACAAAAGAAAAGTGATCTTAGCTGACCCCCTAGAATTTAACCTATTCTTAAATCTTTTGAGAATTTTTTACTGAAGTTTATATCATTAGCCGACTTAGTTGCAAAAACATCATTCAATGGGCTTTTGGATGTCAACCAAAATTTGGGACAATTATTCATGACTGATCAGTTATAGGAACATGCTTTTGACATAATGGTTAAACAATCTTTCCTTCTATTTAGTTTTCCTGAATTGAAGGCGATTTCTGACAGAAAGAAATAGGGCGAAAAATACCACCTAATTCTTATGTATTTTCATGGCCAACACTTAAACTTTCAAATTTATATGCATAGCACTCAAATCCTTAATTTCGCATAAAACATTCCACTTTTACCTAAATTCTTAAAAGTGAAATACACCTTTTCATACTTAGGTTTATGCCACTGAAGTTTTATAAATATAAATATAAAAGTTTAGATTTTAGATGTACATACATAAGAATTATGTGGTATGTATGTACATTTCCCAAAGAAATAATAAAAATTGCTCATATTTTCACTTAATGCTCATCAGTTTTCTGACAAGCTTTATATTGTCACTTTTCTCTTTACTGGTCTTCTAAACAGTTCAAGCTCTGAAAGACCTCTGGATGAAGCACTTGGTGGCATTAAAAGGCGCATGCCCAAATTGTGGGGAGGAGGTTGAAGCCATAGCCACTGTAGATTGACTTTCTGCTATATGTTTTAATTTTAAAGCACTTGGCTTATTCATACATTATTACTTCTCAGGTCTTCGCATTTATGAAGACTGAAAATTCTATGCTCCGTCCACATGGCACACAGTGTCATGTATGTCAAAGTAGATTGGAGTTTCGCGGTAAAGTGGAGGTATGCATTTTCTGCTTTTCTGTGCTTCATTTGGTTGCTCCTTTATTTCATGTGGCATCCACATGCATGCCGCCCAAATCTTATATATTTACATATTTAACACCTAAAGTTTACTTTTTTTACATTTATACCAACTCAAATCTTTTGCATCACATGAAAAATACCACCATTTTAACTTTACAAAAAGTAAAACACACCTTTTCTTGCATTGGTAAGGCGTATGTAAAAATTGATCTCACACACACACACACACATATGCATGCCATGCATGCCATGCATGCCATACATACATACATATAATCATTTTATGTTGACAATGATTGAATTTGAATTATCTTTTTATATCATAAGTTGTGAATTGGCTTGTGAGCCGATTTGAACTACTAGAATTGAATTTGGGCTTGAAGTCCTAGAACGCTGTTAATTAGTTATGATGAGCTCAAGCCTTGGTTACTCGGGCTCGGCTCGGGCCGGCTCGCCTGCGCATCTATGTGATTCTCAACAATGATTTGATCTGATGAATTTTTCTTCATGGTTGAGAAAAGAATTTGTTAATGGAATTTTTTTTTTTTTAACTCCTGAAATAAATTTAAAGAAGATTTACATGCACCCCGCCCCACACATGCCACCTTACCTATTCATGAGATGAATTTCACTCCTCAAAAGTTAAACTGGTGGTATTTTTGTTGTTGATATGAAAGATTTGGGTGATATATATGTAAAAAAGAAAATTGTAGGTGTTATAATGTATGCATAGGAATTGGTTTGTAAGTATGTAAATACTCCATTTAAGTTAAATTTTTATATTAATTAATTTGCATTTCCTTGTCAAATATGGCTTCTATTTAGTTTCCTTTTGCTCCTTAAATAATATAATTAATTTCTGTGCCCGCAAGTGTTGAATTTATAAGTTAAGGAATGCATTTCTCTCTGATTTGACTATATGCTTGTAATTTATATGCAGCAGTGGAGTTCTGGATCCGACCATCGCTGGGTTTACGGTCGGGTTTACCTCTGCCCCAAGAACTCATGCTAGAAGAGGGAGGGACGCCTTCGATGGTGGTTGCATATTGGGCAAAATGTACAGTGCATTCTCTCATCATCCACTGAAATTGGGGTATTTTTCATTTATCTCCTTGGGCTTTTGTTTTTTTTCAAGGGATAATTACATACAGGGCACCCACAACATTCCTATTTACAAATCAAGCACCCATGTGATTTTTTGAACTACAAGAAAAATAAAAATGGAGCATGCAAAAAATTCAACAAATAAAAGTAAACTCAAACAAGCTCTAATTGAACAAATTTGAATATTTTGAAATGAACCAGCTTGAACAACTCATTATTCAATTCTTTTATTTTTACGGACATCCCCCGTTAAAAATCTTAATGAATAGTTTCATTTAAAGTTCATGTTAATAAGTTTAATTAAGACCTGATTTAATGTTTGTGAATAAGATTAAGTAAGTTTCGATTTAAAGCTCGTGGTTGTACCCAATCAAACACTTATTAGTTTGCTTGATAAGATTCATTTGATTAGAAAATAAATGATTTTATAGCATTAATTTTGATTTTCATGTTAAATATCATTTGATTAGAGATTAAGTAGCTCTACAATACCACTCGTTAATTTGTTTAATAAAAACTTGATTATCATTACTTGAACTCAACATAAACCGAGCTTATATTGTCATAATGACAAATGAATAAGCTTGAACTTAAATGCAAAAGCTTGATTTGTGCTCGAGCTCGTATTGTATAAGCTCAGCTGAGTTCTTTTGAACCCATATGAATTTTTATTTTTATTTTTAGTTTTGAAAATGTATTTAACTAATATATTTTTATAAATTTTATTCTATATTAGTTTATATTTATTATGTTTATTCAATATATATTCTAACTATTTTAAAATAAGTTAATTTATTTTTAAAATCTCAAAAGAATTTATACATACATATTTGGAATATTTTTAAAAATAATTATCTGGCCACTAATTGCTATTTTTGGTCTCCACTCTTCACCCTTTCCGAGCATGTACTTTTGCACATGAATTAATTTCTTCAATATTAAGAAAAAAATGAACGATTTTTTTTTTATTATAATAAATGTATTTTATTTTAATTAAAATATAAATAAATTAAAAAGGTGCATTTAATTACATTCTACACAATTCTTTTGTATTTACATATGAAATATATAATTTTTGTTTTATTTACATACATCACTCATCACATCAAATTTATCATTATCATTAGTTTTTAAAAATGAAATATAATTTTCTTAGAAAAAATAAAATTATAATAAAAAAATGGCCTTTTACTAATGATTATAACTAAACTTGTTTTAAATCTGTCTAGAAGTATCGTATGCATCTACATAGAAAATGTTACGTATTGATGAGATAGATGCAGATTAGTGGTATTCTAGTGATATTGTGATAGTATTATAGTAAAATACCACAATATCACAAATCCACGTGTATCGTTTCCCCACCCAATATTCACTCGAATCAACAAAAGTTTTTACTTGACGGGTCCTTCGACCATGTGCATTCTTGTTTTACATGACCGATTGGCATATCACTTTCCTTCTCAAGCCACAAGAAAAGAAAAAAAGAAAAAGTAATTTACATACATTCTACTCGGCGGTATGTTGTAAATGCCCTTAAAATAAGTTAGTAAAAGATTCATTTTTTATACAATAACAACAACAACAAAGCCTTAATCCCACTACATGGGGTCGGCTACATGAATCATTTTTCTCCACTGCGTTCTATTTAGTGTCATATTATGCTTAAAAGAGTCATTTTTTAAAAGAGTAATTTTTATGCTAGAATAAAAATAAAATAGAAAATTTTAATGTGCTAAGTCAAAATGTTTGAAAAGAATATTGATTTTTTACAAAAAAAAAAAAAATCAAAAATAGAAATAAAAGGGGCTTTAAGCCTGATAGCCGGCAGGCTTATCAGGCAGGCTTTGCTTGGGACAATTTCTTACTACTTTGATTTTCATACTACAATTATGTTTTCATTTAGCTATTATAAAGATTATAAAGAGCTTTTCTTCCCATAAATTGTAGAAGCATCAATATTATGTAGAGTACTTAAATTATTCAAAACATCTCCTATGATGTAGGTGAGATTCCGGATGTAAAAATTGACCGGACAAGAGAGCCGAACTAAAAAATGTTCAAATTTTGATTGATCTGATTAACTTCAGAGTTCTTTGGGTCAAGCTCATGAATCTAAATTCAGCTTAAATTATTGTGTTGTCTTACGTAAAATGAGTTATGTGAGTCGAATTTAAGGTTGTATTGATAATAGATTTCATCAGGGCTAATTTTTTAATCATTTAATAAATGAGTCACTTTTCAATCATGCATATTTTAGGTATGTTTGTTGATAAGCTGATTAAAAATAATCTGCTGATAAGCTAGGTGCGGTGACTATTATAATTTTTTTATTTTTTTGAAAAAGTCAAACCACTTCCAAAAAGTTGTCAGTGCAACTATCTAGCTAGATATATGTGATGTGAAAACACTGTTTTCAGCATTTTGAAAACACTGTTTTCAGTATTTTGAAAACACATAAGCTGCCGAAACGCAGTTTACCCAAACAAATCAGGTGCGTTTTCGAAACGCCACCTCACCAAATAAGCTGCCTCGAACAGACACTTAGCTAGTGTCAAATATGAGTCGAACTCAAACTATTAGCTTGAATTTGCACATTTAGGTGATGCCGGGTGCATTATTTGATGGTTTGAATAATCTATGGCCTTGAAAAAAGCTAATATAACCTTTAAATGTTGGGAGATTGTCATACGTGCGACTCAAATGTTATGTCTAATGCATATACTTCAATATTTACCCATATCCTACCATATTTACGCTTTAAAACTTGTATTTCACTTCTTAAAAACTAATGTAACAATATTTTTTGACGTGTTATAAAAAATTAATTTTGTTGGTATAAATATATAAAAATGAATATATTTTTAATCAACTTGAAAAGGAAAAGTAATGTCAGACAAATCTATTTTGTTCTGCGAATATTTGAAAAAGTTAGAAAAGACAGCAGCAGACAGATAAGAACTAGCTTGGCCTGAAACAAGCCTTCATCCAATTATTAGCACCAGAATCTCTCCCATCCAAACTTCGCTTAATTAATTCATAATTAACACCAATAATTAACATAATACCAAATCAAAAAAATAAAAAAAAAAAAAAAAAAAAAAAAAACAAAAAAACAGGCGAGCAATGAAAAGATCAAACAGTCTTCTTCCTCCTACAAAACCTCTAACGGGAGGCGGCGGCGGCGGCTAACGGCCGAGCAAACCTTGAAGAAAACGTATAATACGAATGTGATGAGTCGTCGTCGAGCGCACAGCAGCCGTCGAAGTTCCGCGAGTAGCTGAGCGGATCGTACTGGCACTGAAAGGAGGCGGCGTCGCCGCCCGCAGTACCGCAGACGGCGGCTGCCGTACAGAGCATCCTGCTCTGTTTCTTCAACTTCCTTACCAGCCGCCGCCCTATTCCGCCGGAGCACGGCAGACATTGTTTTCCGGCGGCGGAGGCGGAGCTGTCTATTGGAGTTACGGCGGCTGTAGCGGCGGCGGAGGCGGTGTTGGGGGAAACGTGCTTCTGTGAACGGAAGAGGGGGAGCTGAGCCATACCGACGGTCGTTGAGCTTTGCTCTGCTTTTGAGTGAGGACCGAGTGGTGGCACTAATTGCTTATATATAAAGGGCGTTGTGGGTCTGCGGGGAATCCGATGTGGAGCGCAGAGCTGGATATGTTGAAAGGTGAAATGGTGGGTCCTAAAATTAGGTCCCAGTTCTGAGTGACGTTAAATCTGGTTTTGAGTGGGAGAGATGTAACGGTCGAATCATATTGCAGGCAAGTGGAGTGTGATGTCAATGTACAAGGTTTTAGGTAATATTGGTAAAAATGGGTAAAATTATATCTTTCTCCTTCCTGTCCACTTACATGGTTACATGGTGAAAAATGTAAATCAGATGTGAATGTGTAATTTTATTCCTCTTTGACAAAAAAACTTCAAAATTGTACGCCTAAAAATGATCTGCACAGATCTTAAAGCAGCTTAATGAATGATTTCAAAAGCTGCAATTTACGGCTAAAGAACTATGGGCCAATTGAATGTCATCAGGTTGACTGATGATGGGACATTTTGGCCCACCAACAGTTGACAAGATTTGTGACGAAAAATGTGAAGGCTTATTATTCTTCAACCAATTAATTGGAGTCTGACCTTCCAGTCGACCGACCATCCCTAACCGATCATCAACAAAGATCGATCGGTACAATATGGCTGACCATCTTCTCGGGTTCGAACGGTCATCTCAAATCTTCTTTTAATATGTAAATCGAGAAAAGTATCAGCACAAATCTCAAAAGCATCTCAGAGATGGCAGAAGAAGTGGCGTGACCCAGCAGGGCCTACCAAGGAAGACCCAGAATCACACACTTAGCTGACCAACCCACGCATACCAGGAATATGGAGCACCTCAGACGTAAAAAAGAGTATTTCATCTCCGAAGAATCATCGAACCAGATCCATTTAGATGAACATGTTGCCTTCCAACCCGAATAAACCAAGAAGGTAAAATGTGTCCTTTTCATGAATAAGGTTACACAAATTGACTGTTCATTATAGTGTTATTGCTCTATTCTTTCTGTCTCTCCCATCCCTCAGCACTATATCAAGAGTTAAAATAAGTAAGAGAAATTATAATTATATAAATGTCATTGATATTTTCAAAAAATTATCAAAATTTTTTTAACTTATTCTCAATATTTCATCTCAAATTTTTTGCTCTCTTACACATTGTCGCTCTTGTCCACATTTTCACACGTGACCTTCGCTTGCAATTCGTTCTAATCATTTCTTTAGCTCAAGCAAGCTCCTTTCTGTTTCATTGCTCCAACATCATTAGCCTGGTTATGATTTAGTTTCTCCGTGTCAAAAATCCTAGCAAGAGGCGAGCTCTCGTTGCAAGTCTTGGCTAGAGACGCCGCTTCAGTCTCAATTTAATGCTAGGGGCGAGTTTATGTTGCAATTTGTGCACTAAGCTTTTCAATTTTTTTTTTAGTTTGATGCATGCTAGAAAGTCTGTGGCGACATAATAATTATTGAGTATCTTAACATTATACGAGACTCCAACATTCACTCAGATAAGAAAAGAGAAGGAAGATGAGACTCTTCAATTTTTACTTAGAAAAACCATGAGGCTTAACCCAATTGAAATAATCTTCTATGAATAATAAGTTAATATGTCCACTCTTCTCCTAAATTAGAGAAGATGAAATTACAAAGATAATCATTGTCAATGTACAACTAGTTTGACGGTAATGCATATAGTTCTCGATGATAGTAGGCTACAAGAGTCGTAGTGGATTGCTATGAAGACAGTAGTCTGTCGTTAGTGTTGTAGACACTAGCCGTAGTGTCAGCTTGCATATAGATTGTAGTTGAGAGTCATGACAATAGTTGAGCATGTGGATCACAGATGGTTGCTTCAGAAGTGTCTTGCCACAGAGGCCTTAGTAGAAAGCTACAAGAGTTGTGAGCCATGTTAGTCGCATGAGTCAGAGTGGTGAGCTGTGATGACTTCTATAGGTCGTGGGGGCCTGAGTCACAGTTTGTACGAGCTGTGCACCATGTAAGCCATAGTGGCGAGCTATGATAACATTCGTTAGCTTCGAGGTCTGAAAACAGGAGTTGCAAAAGTTGTAAACCAAGTAAGTAGTTGTTTGTTATGTAGGCCATAACGGTGAGTTGTGATGATGCCCGTAAACTGCAGAGGCTAAAATTGGGAGTTGTGTGAGCTATGAATCTCGTAGGCTTTAGTTGTTCACGTAGAACGTAGTGGTGAGCTGCGACGACAGCTTTAGGCCACGAGGGCCAAATTCAGGAGTTGCACAACCTATGAACCACATGGGTCATAGTTTCATGTAAGTTGTAGTGACGAGTTGCGATGATATTTGTACACCAAGGATCCAGAATTGGGAGATTCAAGAGCCATGAACCACGTAGGTTGTAGTTGGTCACATAGACCGTAATGGGGGGAGATGGGTTTATGAATCTAGAAGAAGTGACCATCTTTAAGGTGCATTATTACATGGTCTTTAGGGTGTGCTGTTGCATTGTAGTTGAGGTGTGTAGTTACTTTGTAATGTACGTTGACGTTTCACAACGCACATTATGTCTTCATAAAAACATCGCTGTAAAGAGCAGGTGGAGGCCTATTATGGTCGACAGTGGTCGACATTTGGCGATTAGAGTTGGGTGATGATTGCAGGAACAAGAGACACAATGGTGGTCGACAGCGACCGACAAGCGTAGTTGGTGGCTGCACTTGTAAGAGGGCGGTGATAGCCGGAGTTGGTCGGTGGTGTCGACGACCAGAGTTGGTTGTATGGTGCAAAAATTTGAGTTGGCTGGAGGTAGCGTATGCTAGAATCGGTGGTTACAGCTATAAGTGGAAGTGACTGAAGCCCGCAGATCCGTGATGCAGTAGGCGGGCTGCAGCTCCTTATTCAGCATGCTCTAAATTGCTCTTGCCCAAGGTTTAGATCCCAAAAAGAAGGAATCTAGACCACTCTTGATAGGACGACCAGAAGAGATCACTTTGACTGGATGGTGTTCGGTAAACTTTTTAATGCCTTAATGATGTCAGATTTGAGTGATCTTGAACTCCTTGGATTTGTCTTGTCGAGATGCTCGATTTGACTATAGGCTCCCCGGATTTGAAATATGTTTGACCTTTCAATTATGATTGGAAATCTTCTAAAACAATTTATTGGCTTGATCCAAGCTTGATTAGATTTGAATTAGACCGATTTTGATATTGGGTTTGTCTCGTCAAGCCAATCAATTTGTCTATAAGTTTATTGAACTTGACGTTTTGAAAGACTTTTAATCAAAGTTAGAATGTTTATTACTAAAAAATTTACATCGAGATCCATGGCACATGATGGAAAATCATTGTTGGCGTATTAAAATTATTTTATTAACAAAACATAAAAAATAATATTGTGCGGATCAAATACAAAAAAAAAATCAAATGAAATACATTTTAAATATATGTATGACTATTAAATTCATACAACCAAATAACTCCTCAAGAAATTTTTGCAACATTTACACACACACACGCACAATTTCTATGTATTTATATATCTATTTTTTAAACTTTAATTTCAAAATTTATAAATTAAAATCTTTCATATCACACAAAAGAAAATCACTATCATTAACTACACAGATAAAATTTTATAAATGTAAGTTCAACATTTTGATGATAGATATATGCATACATAAAAATTACTTGATATATATATATAAAAAGGAATGGCTAAAGACTATTATACGAGCCTCCACCACCCATAATGTGCTTAACAATTCAAGTACCACCTCCTTAAGGCCAAATGTGCCTGAAGGGATTCGAAGC
The DNA here is from genome assembly GCA_003013225.1 of Phalaenopsis aphrodite. Taxonomy (NCBI): domain Eukaryota; kingdom Viridiplantae; phylum Streptophyta; class Magnoliopsida; order Asparagales; family Orchidaceae; genus Phalaenopsis; species Phalaenopsis aphrodite. Next base: position 169,439 of record NEWO01000003.1, on the reverse strand, counting down.
TCGATCCGAGGGGTCTTATGCATTGGATGCCAACCAACAAGCAGGCGTACACAACATATTTCAGTTGTAAGTTTCCTTTGGTCTGGGGCTTGATTACCCCTGAGTGTAGGGTATGGTACTCGAATTATAGGAGCACGAGGGATGACCGGTGGTCGTATCATAGCCTTCAACCATTCCTTTATATAAAAATAAATAAAATACAATATATATGTGTGTGTGTGTGTTTAAATTGGCCTTTAAGCATTCTATAATACAAAATTAATCTCATTATGAATATCAAAGACTCCATAAATTTGTTAAACTATATTTGTGCTGAATACAATAACATATTATTAATCAATCATAATAAATTTATTCATTCTACAATTATATCTTAATTAATTTATTAATCTTAATCTTTATTTTAATGAAATTTAAAACAATTTTGCAATATTTATTCATTTATTTTCTGCCACAGGAAGAAAGAGTCACATGGTTTGGGAGATCTCACCCTCTTTAGATTCATCAACACCTAACCAAGTCAACAGCACCAAACACTTTTGTCTTCCTTCCTTTTTCATCCACTCAAAAGAAACATTTACATGCATACCATATAATTCATATGTATTTACATATTTAACACTCAAATTTCAATTATTACTTCTATACTACTTTATTTATGCTTCACAATGTGTGTTTAGCTTCTTAAAAAATCAGTAAGACTTCTATTTTTGACCTCTGTAAAAATTAGAGTGTTATAATTACAAAAATTAAAACTTAGATGTTAGATATGTAAATATATATGAATTGTGTGGTATGTCTGCAAATTCCCCAAAAAAATTAAATTTCAAGTCTCTTCAAAGCAATATTGCTGACCTGCCACACTCGTTCTATCACAGTTATGACAGCAATGCTCTTTTGTCCTGCTTCTCCACATATGTCCATATTGCCTAAAGTTTGTTTTATTTTTTTTTTAAAAATTACATATAATATCAACCAACAATTATATGTTTGCAAAAGTAATCAATTTTTTTGTATTTTTCCTTATTTTATGCAATTACAGCTTTCTTAATTGGTGGGCCGTTGATTCAAAAGGGCTAAATCACTCTTGAAGAGGGAAAAAATTTGTGTTTGATAGACGTACGCAGCGCTGCATACGATATTGATGTTATATCGAGGGTACAAGGGGATTATATCTACGGTATAACTCTTTGTAACCTCCCTGTAACCTTCTGTAACCTACCTATAACCTAAAATAAATTTCGCGCTTCGGTTATCATATATTAATAATTTATTAGTAAATTACATGTAAGTTACAGAAGGTTATATGGAGATTATAAGGGATTATACCGCGGATATAACCCCCTTATACCCTCGTTGAAACTTTAATACTGTACGCAGCGCTGCGTACGTCTATCGCACGCAAATTTTTTCCCTTGAGGAGGCCCATAGACGCTAATAATTTAAATAGAGAGTTTGGTTCTGAAACAAACCTGTATCAGAGCATTTACGAAAAAGAAAAAAAAAAGTGATTAATTTAAAGGGGTGTTGGTATCTTGAATAATGTAAGAATTCACTCTAGCAGGGACTATAATGGCACATAAATTAATATTAAAGGGATTAAGGTACACTTAGAAATATTTAAATTTTATTTGAATTATGTAGTTCAGGCAACTCTATATGTTTTTGCCCAACACGTCAAAAGAATTGGTGTTTTATGATTTTGTCCGCCCTGAAAAATAATGTTAGTTCTAAGGCTGTCAAAATGGTTTGTTATTCAGGAACAACTCGTGTTTGGTTCGTTATATAACTCGTGTTCAATTCGTTCGCTGAGTAATTAAGCCAAACATGAACAAATTTTTGTACTCGATATATAAACGAGCCAAACACAAACAAAATTTTTTCATGTTCGGCTCGCTCGAAATAATTAATGAGTATTATTTTTAAATAATTTAATTGGCTACAAATCTATAAAGATTTATAATTAATTAGAATTATTAATTAAATATATATAATAATACATACTAAATTATATTTAAAGTGGACATCTTAATTTAAACAATAAGACTTAAGTCTCGCCCTTACCTCTAACATCCTAAGATTGCACAACTAAGATTATCAAAATGACTCGTTCGCGAACAGCTCGTGTTCAGTTCATTAAATCACGAACAGATTTTTTGAGCTCGATGCATAAACGAGCTGAACACGAACAATTGCGTTTTTTAACTGAATACGAGCAAAGCTTAGGCTCGCTCAAGCCCAACTCGTTTACACCCCTAGTTGGTTCTACTAAAAAAAAGTGACCATAAGTTGAATGTCTTGTAATTTGCAATGTGTTTATTTGTGAGTAAATTGGCTCAGATCTCAAAATAATAATAATAAAAGAAAATTAAAATACAAATTTGATATAAAATGTGGGGTCCTTTAAAAAAAAAAAAAGGCCCATGAGAACCGCATGGTCTAGAGGTTGTTTATTCTTCTATATGATGCATACCTAACCAAAGTACTTTTTGCCTTGTCACTTTCAAGGTTAAATATTGAATTATTTATTTCTTTTTGGTTCTTCCTGTCAAAAAAAAACTTTAAGATTGATATTAATGAAATTTATATTTTGATGAAATGCCACAAATTTTAACGGTATTAATCAAAAGGTGGGGCAGACTAAATACTCCTGGGTGACTGATAGCGAAGTAGTACTGTGAGGGAAAGGTAAAAAGAACCCCCATCGACGAGTGAAATAGAACATGAAACCGTGAGCTCCCGAGCAGTGAGAGGAGAACGTGATCTCTGACCGTGTGCCTGTTGAAGAATGAGCCGGCGACTCATAGGCTGCTATCATTTTGTCTAACCATTATTGAAAATTATTTGAATCACTAAATTTGGGCGATCAATCCGTTATATTTAAAATTTTGGGTGGTTAATATGCAAAAATCCCTTTAAAAAAAGATTAGTATTAAATTAACTATGTCTTACACGTATCTTTGACCGGATCCAAAGAAATGCATGAGCAAAATTAATAATGAAATCAACATGGCCGAAGGCAGAAGAGCCAATACTCAAATAAGGAACGGAATCAGACAGCATCTTTAGTACAGCAGAAATAGTTGGAAAGACAAATATAAAGAAAATTTACATATATACCACTCAATTTCTACGCATTTACATATCTAACAACTAAAATTCAATTTTTACATGCATGCCACCTTATCTATATCCTTGAAAAGCAGAGTTTCAGTTTGTAAAGGTTAAATTAGTGGCATTTTTATGTGTGGTATAAATGTAAAAAAAGTAAAGCTTAGGTGTTAAATATGTAAATACAAATTTTAATGAGATAAATAAAACTTAGTAGTATTATTTTAATAATAATTAAAAGAATAAAGGGAGACAAGAAGCCGAAAGATCACAACTCATGGCAGCTTGCTTCCAAATTTTTAATGCATAGATTTCTGTTTTGTTTGTTTGTTTGTTTTTTCTAATCCTAACGGCTAATGCAATAAGTCTTCCTTTTGCTTTCTGCGTGGGTTATGTGCTCAAGAAATTTATTTGGCATTAAGCCCATTGCCCAAAACTTAAATCGAGAAGTTCAGAGGAGACTGAAATAATGGGAAAAATATGTTGGGAATGAACCATTATTATTATTATTATTACTATTAAAGTACTAATAATAATAATAATAGTTTAACTACATACCACCCAATTCTTATCAATTTACTATCTAACACCTAAACTTCAATCTCTCTCTCTCTCTCCCTCCCTCCCTCCCTCTCTCTCTCTCACTCTCTGTCTGTCTATATATATATATATATATATATATATAAGAGGAAGAACACATATTTTATCTGAAAAAACTCAAAATGGAAAAAAAAAAAAAACATGGACAAAAGAGTAGAATTTACTATGTCAATTAAGAAATTATAAGTAGAGAGCTCCAGGTGACAAAAAACCAAACTAAGAGAGAGTGAGTTATTTTGTACAAGAAAAATAAGGTATTTATAGACTTCAAGATGCCTTTTTAATAAATTAATTAAGAGGGAGCCAATAAAGCAAGAGACATGTATTGTAATTTAAAGGCTATTATTAAATCAAACAAATGGTGGAATCATTCAATTTGTATGCTCAGAATTTCCTTCTAAAGTTATAATTTTTGCGGTTACAATTTTCTATAAGACAGTGTGACTCACAAAACTCGGGTTATAGATTTAACAATCTCTAAATTGACAAGAATTCTCAAAATAAAAAAATATATATACATTTAATTTTCAACAAAAAACATTCTACACATCTTCCACAAAACTCTAATGATCCAAAATGAATATCAAGTCTCAGCAATGCTCAAACTATACTATTGAGGATGCCCTAATTATCATATCCACATGGTTATCACGAGTGATGATCTTACTCACAATAATATCACCAAAAGCGATAATTTTATGAATAAAGTGATAACAAATATCAACATGTTTTGCTTTCCTATGAATCGTCTAATCTTTGTTGAGACAAATATCATTCTGACTATCACACATTACTGTGATAATTTTCAATCTTCACTTAAATCTTCAAATAGACATTTCAACAAAATATTTCTTTGGAGGTTTTAGTAATTGATATATACATGGCTTCAATTGTAAATATTGTCATTAATGACCTCTCAACTAATCGAACAACCACCAATAGAATACATATATCATGTAAATGTAAATGATCTCATATTAGGTTCTGAACCAAATTTGAATCAACATAAACAGTGATTCTATGTGTATCCCTCCCGACCTGAGAACAAACATCCTTTAGTCCACATAGAGACCTGAGGATCCATTGAATTGCTTTTCACAATTTTTACATGGATTAATCATGTATTTAATAGTAAACTCACTGCAGATGATAAGTCTAGATGAGAACATATCATAAACATACATGAGACATCACATCACATTGATATATGAAACTCAAGACATATACTCAATCTCATCATCTGCTTGTGAACACAAAGCTGATGAGAGTTTGAAATGTGCAACTAATTGAGTACTCATAAGTGATATTCTACATATTAAGCATATGCAGAACTTTCTCAATGTAATCTTTCTCTAAAAAATAACTTATATATATTTCTCTCTCTAAATCTCCATGCAAAATATTGTTTTCACAGCTCCTAATTTTTTCTATCTCAAATTTATTACTAAGTTGAACTTTTAAGTTCTTAATGTCTATTTTTAATCTTAGCAGCCATAAACTTATAATTAACATATAGGAGCAAATAAATAAAATATTCTTTATTATTATTCTTTAAGTAAACACAATTATCATAAACGAGTCAGAATATTGATACAACTGCCTAAGAGACTTTTTTAAATCATAAATATATTTCTTCAACAAACAAATATAATCTTCTTTTTCCATAACCACAAAGCTTTTAGACTGCTGCATATATATATATGTACTAATCAACCTCTTCATATAAAAATGTAGTACTTAAAAGTGCAAGGTTACGCTTAAGCCACAATACCCAATAAAATTCGAATTGAACTATATTTAACCTCTAGAGTGTACATTTGTAAAGCCTATACTTGAAATTTGACTGAATTTTTTAACAATAACTCTAGTGTTATATTTAGCATCTTCAAGCCTTGGCGTTTCTTTTTTCTTAAACACCCATTTGCAGAGAACAACTTTTTTGCTTTAAGACAACTTTACCAAATCTCAAGTCCTAATTTTGTGTAGGGGATTCAGTCTCCTATTGCATTGCGATCATTCACTAGTGATCATTAACTTACCTAAGTCAACTGAATTAACAACTTCTCTATAGCTATAAGGTTCATCACCAAACTCGATACCTTTGATTATATTTAAAGCACAAGCAACCAAATCGATCTCATCATACATATGAGAAAGATTTACTTATCCTCTTGTTCTATCTATGGCAATAAAATATTATGATGATTGTTGACGTGGTGATGGGAAAACAACATCACCATGACTATCTGAATTTGACTTAGAAGTCATGGCCAATAATGTATCTGTCTAAATCTGAAGCTCTATTTGTCTACTAGACACCGCCTTCTAATCGACATTAGATTATGTAGCATGTGTTGTATGTAACAAGAATGACTCATCAAACAAATCTCTACTAATGGTCATTTTCTTGGTTTCCGGGTATCATAACTTATAGCCTTTAACCCTAATTTTATAACCAAGAAATACACACTTTATGGATCTAATATCTAATTTATCACTATTAGTATAAGCATATTCAGGGCATTAAAAAAAATTAAATTAAAATAATCTATAGATTTACCTAACCAAATCTCTTGTGCAGTCTTCCTGCAATAGTAATAGAAGAAGAGTGATTCACCAAATAAAAAATTATAGAAACAACTTTAGCCCAAAATGGCTTAAAATTGCCCAACATTAGAGAGTATGCAAGGAACATTCTCCTTTAGAGTCATATTCATCACTCTATCACACCATTTTATCGCGGAGTGTGCCAAACTAAGAAGTCTCTCAAAATTCTTTTTAATTTGTAGAAGAAATTAAATTCTCTTGAATAAACTATAACCATTTATTAGTGCGAAGGCATTTAATTCATTTTCTAATATGCTTCTCAATTATAATCTTCCACTCCTAAAAAGTAGTAAAAACCTTCTACTTCAAGAAGAAAACTCAAATCATTCTCAAAAAATTATCAATGAACGTCAACATATATTTGACAACATCCACAAACGATATTGTGGATGGTCGCCAAAGGTCCGAATATACAATCTAGTATTTTCATGGTCATGTCAATGTCAATATTAAACTTAACTCTCTTCTATTTTTCAAATACATGGTGCTCACAGAACTAAATAATACATTTGAGCATTTAGAAGTCCTCTTCAGCTTAGTTCAAATATCTCATTCTCACTCATATAATTAAGATGCACGTTCCAAAATCTATTTACTTCATCATCTGAAATGGAAAATTAATGAATTTAGCATCGCCTACCGCTGTAGAGCATAGCAAAATATAGTCCTGCAGTCTTTTTCTATCATTTCATTTCATCGTAACAAGAGGTTTTCTTTTGTCTTGCCATCGTAATAAGGGCTATAGTACTTATATACTTCAGCATCAAGTGTACTAAAGAAAATTAAATTCCTTTTTAGATCTAGGACACACCTCACATTTTTTATTGTTCTAATTACTCCATAAAATATTTTAATTATCATAAGCACTAATTATCTTACAAGAAACATTATTGCCCCTTTACACCACCACTTCATATCTTGAAAATCAATCAATGATGGGACATGCATTATGCAGGTAAAATCAAGAACCCAACCATCACAAGGTTTGTCATCAAAGAACTAGAAATTCATTATTAATAATAAGTTATTCAACAACACTAGTTTCACCAAATGATCTATTTGTTTACTTTTATGATTAGAAGTTATTATCTTACTTTTATTTTGCAGATTCTAACATTAATTTTGATGGCCCTTTTTTTTGTAATAATTGTAGATCTTATTATTATTTATGGATTTTGATCTACTCTTTGTATCGGTAGCACAACTACTCTCTTGAGTTCTACCTCAAACAATAAGACATCCAGTTTAAGCAACATGTTCATTCACATGTTACTTCATCTTCTCTTTAAAAATAAAGCACCACACATTTCAGCTAAAATGTCCCTCACCCATACAAGATGATACCTCAAAACATTGGACATAATGAAGACGTAGAACAAAACATAATTACGCCTAACATTCTTCGACACACTTACCTTCCATAGCTTTTAAATCATAGACGATATACTTAAAATTAGTTAAGTGATATATAAAAGATGCACCTTTTATTATCCCGCGAGAGTGCAAACGTTACTTCAAATATAACTTGCAGATGGGAGCCATAATAGAGCAATCGTCTTCTCCTTCAAAATATCCTATAAATCTAATTTGATAAATGAATATGAATTTGAGATAAAAACTTTCGATCTATGCATTGTTTTTTTCTCAAACATCCATGATTAAGTACATTTTTTCAAAACCAAATAATGCATCATCAAGATCCATCTGCACTGAGATAACTTGCATCTTAATCTACCAAATAAAAAAATCTGATGTTCTGATTTAAAATAAGAATGTTATATTTCACTGTTATTGTAAATGTCAATCAGGAAGAACGAATATTAGACAGATAAATTAGAAGTTTTCTATAATTAGAAGCTTCCTTATTTTCAATATCTTTATTCTGATTTATTTCCATTTTAGCTGAATATTTAGATTAGAAAAATGTATTATTACGTTACCTAAAATAAATTATGCACTTTATTTTGTACTTAAAATAGATTGTAAGATTATTATTTAATGGAATGAAAGCAAAGAGAAAAGACAATCGAGCTTATTAAGTATTCAACATATTTTTCTCAAAACTTTAACATAGTATCAGAGCCAAATTATTACCATAACCACCGATAGTCGTCGGCCTTTTTGCGGGACGGGGAGGAACTATTTTTATGCCTTGATTCTCGCTCGTCTGCTCGTCGTCTTATTATTTCGTCAGATCACCTTCGCTAGCCATCGCTGCTTCTGCGGCAACTTCAACTACTTCTGCTTCGGCTTTGTCCGCTTCGACTGCGGCTTCTTTGTTGCACTCAAGGATTGAAGGCTTCGACACTCCTTCCTAGACTGATGGCTTCGGCAATCTCAGCTTCAGCACTCTCGGCTTCGACACTTTTGGTTTTGACACTCTCAGGCTTTGACACTCTCACGCTTCGACACTCTTAGGATTTGACACTCTTAAACTTCGACATTCTCAGCTTCGACACTTTCGGCTTCGGCACTCACGGCTTGAGGATTTTTGGTCCCGACAGTGTTATCAATTTCTTGTTGGCAAATTGATGCTCTCTGATCAGTCAACATCAAAGTGAAAGGGGGTCAATCAGGAAGGACGGAAATCAGGCGACTAAATTAGGAGTTTTCAATAATTAGAAGATTCATTATTTTCAATATCTTTATTCTGATTTATTTCCCTTTTAGTTGAATATTTAGATTAAAAATATGTATTATTAAGTTACCTAAAATAGATTATGAACTTTATTTTGTACCTAAAATAGATTGTAAGATTGTTATGTAATGGAATGAAAGCAAAGGGAAAAGACGATCGAGTCTATTAAGTATTCCGCCTATTTTTCTCAAAACTTTGACATTAAATATTAAAAATTTGGCTTTGATATCACTTATTATAAAATCAATATAATAACAATGAAATAAACATGAGAAATAACACAAATTTTATGTAGAAACCCCAAAATAAGAAAAATCTCGAGTAGATAAAGAGAATTAACTGTCAAACAAGAAATTACATGTAAAAAACTTCAACAATCATAAAACCAACCCAAGGAAAAATGAGTTATATTTATTAAGAAATGGGAGTTACTTACAGATTTTTGTAATTCCTTTTAAATAAATTAATTGAGAGGGAGCTAATAAAGCAAGAACACACAAATTATAATCTAAAAGTTATTAGAAGTATAATCAAACAATAGGGTTCTTCAATTTGTTTGCTCATAGTTACATTTTAAGACTTAATCCATATGCTCATAGTTTTCTTATGAGACAAGGGAGACCCATCAAATTTGAGTCA
>NEWO01000003.1:139435-158104 GCA_003013225.1 Phalaenopsis aphrodite | reverse complement strand
ATAAAAAGGCAATAAAACAACGGAGAGAACGAGGAAAACACTTCAACCCAAAGAGCCCAAGTCATCATCAGTGGTTAACAATGTTAAAAAAAAGATGGCATTTAGATACATAACGCTCAACTCACTCATTTACATATCTAACACCTAAACTTTACTTTTTACATTTAGACGGTTTTTTACGGCGACAAGGACTTACGTTAAATAAGATTTACTAAATCTGATAGGAATCACACAACGAACAATGACTTACTTTACTGAGGCTTAGGATCAATTAGAAACTAAACCACACCGTGGAATAATAGGATCACACCAATTCTATAAAAAACTGGAACAAGAATTTCAACAAAAGTATAATCAAAGCAACTAGACAAAGCACAGCATAATCAAAGCAACTAGACAAGCACATAAGAATTTAAGTGGAAAAGCCCGAGAATGAGAAAAAATCACGGATCCACACCACCAGAAATTTTCATTATGACATTTAGAAGGGTTTTCAAAGAACTCACATAAGTTTTCTCTCCACACACAAAGAAAACTTACGGGACTCGCTCCACAATCTCTCCTTTCCCATCAGACGAAAAAGTCATGCCGAATCACCGAAATTCATCACTTCGACACTCCTCGCCATCACCAGGATGCTTGTCGAAGAATACCGAAGAAAGATACACCAAGTCCTACCTTACACCACTCGAAATCGAGATTAAAAACCAATTCCCAACACCAACAACTCCTGGCACATAGACGTCTAAACTTCGTGTCATGCACTAAGCTCTCGGAAAACAGGCGCCTTAATTGGCGCCTAAGCGCCTATATGGGTGCATATGCATACAAAGCAGGCGCATAGGGACCGACTTCTCTGTTCGAGCAGCACCCAAGTAACTGTCTTAAGCGCTCACAACGTGGCGCATAGGAGCCAAGGGCTCCATCACTACTCACCAAATTAGTCTCCACTCATAACAATCTCCCATTTGGAGACAGACTGTAGCACCAGTCTGTTGACCTCATTTTTGGTAAGGTCACTTCCTCTTCTTAGAGCATAAAGTCTAGTCTTTAGGGTTTCCTACCGACTCTCTTAGAGAACTAGCCTGGGGCCCACACCGATTAGAAATTCAAGCCACTTCTTAACTCCTCAGTTTCATGTGACTGGTTCTAAAATTCTCAACGCTTAGTTGAGTCGATTAAAACCAGCGCGACAAAACTCAAGTCGACTACCCTTAGGATCTGAAATTCTAGGAAAACCCATTGTGATCTCTGCGCTCTTACAGGATGCACGAATACCACAGTGCACAGCGANTGTGTGTGTGTGTTTAAATTGGCCTTTAAGCATTCTATAATACAAAATTAATCTCATTATGAATATCAAAGACTCCATAAATTTGTTAAACTATATTTGTGCTGAATACAATAACATATTATTAATCAATCATAATAAATTTATTCATTCTACAATTATATCTTAATTAATTTATTAATCTTAATCTTTATTTTAATGAAATTTAAAACAATTTTGCAATATTTATTCATTTATTTTCTGCCACAGGAAGAAAGAGTCACATGGTTTGGGAGATCTCACCCTCTTTAGATTCATCAACACCTAACCAAGTCAACAGCACCAAACACTTTTGTCTTCCTTCCTTTTTCATCCACTCAAAAGAAACATTTACATGCATACCATATAATTCATATGTATTTACATATTTAACACTCAAATTTTAATTATTACTTCTATACTACTTTATTTATGCTTCACAATGTGTGTTTAGCTTCTTAAAAAATCAGTAAGACTTCTATTTTTGACCTCTGTAAAAATTAGAGTGTTATAATTACAAAAATTAAAACTTAGATGTTAGATATGTAAATATATATGAATTGTGTGGTATGTCTGCAAATTCCCCAAAAAAATTAAATTTCAAGTCTCTTCAAAGCAATATTGCTGACCTGCCACACTCGTTCTATCACAGTTATGACAGCAATGCTCTTTTGTCCTGCTTCTCCACAAATGTCCATATTGCCTAAAGTTTGTTTTATTTTTTTTTTAAAAATTACATATAATATCAACCAACAATTATATGTTTGCAAAAGTAATCAATTTTTTTGTATTTTTCCTTATTTTATGCAATTACAGCTTTCTTAATTGGTGGGCCGTTGATTCAAAAGGGCTAAATCACTCTTGAAGAGTGAAAAAAATTGCGTGTGATGGTCGTACGCAGTGCTGCGTACGATATTGAAGGTATACCGAGGGTACAAGAGGGTTATATCTACGGTATAACTCTTTGTAACCTCCCTGTAACCTTCTGTAACCTACCTATAACCTAAAATAAATTTCGCGCTTCGGTTATCATATATTAATAATTTATTAGTAGATTACAGGTAAGTTGCAGAAGGTTATATGAAGATTATAAGAGATTATACCGCGGATATAACCCCCTTATACCCTCGTTGAAACTTTAATACTGTACGCAGCGCTGCGTACGTCTATCGCACGCAAATTTTTTCCCTTGAGGAGGCCCATAGACGCTAATAATTTAAATAGAGAGTTTGGTTCTGAAACAAACCTGTATCAGAGCATTTACGAAAAAGAAAAAAAAAAGTGATTAATTTAAAGGGGTGTTGGTATCTTGAATAATGTAAGAATTAACTCTAGCAGGGACTATAATGGCACATAAATTAATATTAAAGGGATTAAGGTACACTTAGAAATATTTAAATTTTATTTGAATTATGTAGCTCAGGCAACTCTATATGTTTTTGCCCAACACGTCAAAAGAATTGGTGTTTTATGATTTTGTCCGCCCTGAAAAATAATGTTAGTTCTAAGGCTGTCAAAATGGTTTGTTATTCAGGAACAACTCGTGTTTGGTTCGTTATATAACTCGTGTTCAATTCGTTCGCTGAGTAATTAAGCCAAACATGAACAAATTTTTGTACTCGATATATAAACGAGCCAAACACAAACAAAATTTTTTCATGTTCGGCTCGCTCGAAATAATTAATGAGTATTATTTTTAAATAATTTAATTGGCTACAAATCTATAAAGATTTATAATTAATTAGAATTATTAATTAAATATATATAATAATACATACTAAATTATATTTAAAGTGGACATCTTAATTTAAACAATAAAACTTAAGTCTCTCCCTTACCTCTAACATCCTAAGATTGCACAACTAAGATTATCAAAATGACTCGTTCGCGAAAAGCTCGTGTTCGGTGCATTAAACAAACCAGCCGATCACAAACAGATTTTTTGAGCTCGATGCATAAACGAGCTGAACACGAACAGTTGCATTTTTTAACTGAATACGAGCAAAGCTTAGGCTAGCTCAAGGCCGGCTCATTTACACCCCTAATTGGTTCTACTCCAAAAAAAGTGATCATAAGTTGAATGTCTTGTAATTTGCAATGTGTTTATTTGTGAGTAAATTGGCTCAGATCTCAAAATAATAATAAAAAAAGAAAATTAAAATACAAATTTGATATAAAATGTGGGGTCCTTTAAAAAAAAAAAAAGGCCCATGAGAACCGCATGGTCTAGAGGTTGTTTATTCTTCCATATGATGCATACCTAACCAAAGTACTTTTTGCCTTGTCACTTTCAAGGTTAGATATTGAATTATTTATTTCTTTTTGGTTCTTCCTGTCAAAAAAAAACTTTAAGATTGATATTAATGAAATTTATATTTTGATGAAATGCCACAAATTTTAACGGTATTAATCAAAAGGTGGGGCAGACTAAATACTCCTGGGTGACCGATAGCGAAGTAGTACTGTGAGGGAAAGGTAAAAAGAACCTCCATCGACGAGTGAAATAGAACATGAAACCGTGAGCTCCCAAGCAGTGAGAGGAGAACGTGATCTCTGACCGTGTGCCTGTTGAAGAATGAGCCGGCGACTCATAGGCTGCTATCATTTTTGTTTAACCATTATTGAAAATTATTTGAATCACTAAATTTGGGCGATCAATCCGTTATATTTAAAATTTTGGGTGGTTAATATGCAAAAATCCCTTTAAAAAAAGATTAGTATTAAATTAACTATGTCTTACACGTATCTTTGACCGGATCCAAAGAAATGCATGAGCAAAATTAATAATGAAATCAACATGGCCGAAGGCAGAAGAGCCAACACTCAAATAAGGAACGGAATCAGACAGCATCTTTAGTACAGCAGAAATAGTTGGAAAGACAAATATAAAGAAAATTTACATATATACCACTCAATTTCTACGCATTTACATATCTAACAACTAAAATTCAATTTTTACATGCATGCCACCTTATCTATATCCTTGAAAAGCAGAGTTTCAGTTTGTAAAGGTTAAATTAGTGGCATTTTTATGTGTGGTATAAATGTAAAAAAAGTAAAGCTTAGGTGTTAAATATGTAAATACAAATTTTAATGAGATAAATAAAACTTAGTAGTATTATTTTAATAATAATTAAAAGAATAAAGGGAGACAAGAAGCCGAAAGATCACAACTCATGGCAGCTTGCTTCCAAATTTTTAATGCATAGATTTCTGTTTTGTTTGTTTGTTTGTTTTTTCTAATCCTAACGGCTAATGCAATAAGTCTTCCTTTTGCTTTCTGCGTGGGTTATGTGCTCAAGAAATTTATTTGGCATTAAGCCCATTGCCCAAAACTTAAATCGAGAAGTTCAGAGGAGACTGAAATAATGGGAAAAATATGTTGGGAATGAACCATTATTATTATTATTATTACTATTAAAGTACTAATAATAATAATAATAGTTTAACTACATACCACCCAATTCTTATCAATTTACTATCTAACACCTAAACTTCAATCTCTCTCTCTCTCTCCCTCCCTCCCTCCCTCTCTCTCTCTCACTCTCTGTCTGTCTATATATATATATATATATATATATATAAGAGGAAGAACACATATTTTATCTGAAAAAACTCAAAATGGAAAAAAAAAAAAAACATGGACAAAAGAGTAGAATTTACTATGTCAATTAAGAAATTATAAGTAGAGAGCTCCAGGTGACAAAAAACCAAACTAAGAGAGAGTGAGTTATTTTGTACAAGAAAAATAAGGTATTTATAGACTTCAAGATGCCTTTTTAATAAATTAATTAAGAGGGAGCCAATAAAGCAAGAGACATGTATTGTAATTTAAAGGCTATTATTAAATCAAACAAATGGTGGAATCATTCAATTTGTATGCTCAGAATTTCCTTCTAAAGTTATAATTTTTGCGGTTACAATTTTCTATAAGACAGTGTGACTCACAAAACTCAGGTTATAGATTTAACAATCTCTACATTGACAAGAATTCTCAAAATAAATATATATATATATATATATATATATATATGTACACATTTAATTTTCAACAAAAAACATTCTACACATCTTCCACAAAACTCTAATAATCCAAAATGAATATCAAGTTTGAGCAATGCTCAAACTATACTATTGAGGATGCCCTAATTATCATATCCACATGGTTATCACGAGTGATGATCATGCTCACAATAATATCACCAAAAGCGATAATTTTATGAATAAAGTGATAACAAATATCAACATGTTTTGCTTTCCTATGAATCGTCTAATCTTTGTTGAGACAAATATCATTCTGACTATCACACATTACTGTGATAATTTTCAATCTTCACTTAAATCTTCAAATAGACATTTCAACAAAATATTTCTTTGGAGGTTTTAGTAATTGATATATACATGGCTTCAATTGTAAATATTGTCATTAATGACCTCTCAACTAATCGAACAACCACCAATAGAATACATATATCATGTAAATGTAAATGATCTCATATTAGGTTCTGAACCAAATTTGAATCAACATAAACAGTGATTCTATGTGTATCCCTCCCGACCTGAGAACAAACATCCTTTAGTCCACATAGAGACCTGAGGATCCATTGAATTGCTTTTCACAATTTTTACATGGATTAATCATGTATTTAATAGTAAACTCACTGCAGATGATAAGTCTAGATGAGAACATATCATAAACATACATGAGACATCACATCACATTGATATATGAAACTCAAGACATATACTCAATCTCATCATCTGCTTGTGAACACAAAGCTGATGAGAGTTTGAAATGTGCAACTAATTGAGTACTCATAAGTGATATTCTACATATTAAGCATATGCAGAACTTTCTCAATGTAATCTTTCTCTAAAAAATAACTTATATATATTTCTCTCTCTAAATCTCCATGCAAAATATTGTTTTCACAGCTCCTAATTTTTTCTATCTCAAATTTATTACTAAGTTGAACTTTTAAGTTCTTAATGTCTATTTTTAATCTTAGCAGCCATAAACTTATAATTAACATATAGGAGCAAATAAATAAAATATTCTTTATTATTATTCTTTAAGTAAACACAATTATCATAAACGAGTCAGAATATTGATACAACTGCCTAAGAGACTTTTTTAAATCATAAATATATTTCTTCAAAAAACAAATATAATCTTCTTTTTCCATAACCACAAAGCTTTTAGACTGCTGCATATATATGTCCTAATCAAGCTCTTCATATAAAAATGTAGTCTTTATATCAAACTACTTAAAAGTGCAAGGTTACGCTTAAGCCACAATACCCAATAAAATTCGAATTGAACTATATTTAACCTCTAGAGTGTACATTTGTAAAGTCTATACTTGAAATTTGACTGAATTTTTTACAATAACTCTAGTGTTATATTTAGCATCTTCAAGCCTTGGCGTTTCTTTTTTCTTAAACACCCATTTGCAGAGAACAACTTTTTTGCTTTAAGACAACTTTACCAAATCTCAAGTCCTAATTTTGTGTAGGGGATTCAGTCTCCTATTGCATTGCGATCATTCACTAGTGATCATTAACTTACCTAAGTCAACTGAATTAACAACTTCTCTATAGCTATAAGGTTCATCACCAAACTCGATACCTTTGATTATATTTAAAGCACAAGCAACCAAATCGATCTCATCATACATATGAGAAAGCTTTACTTATCCTCTTGTTCATCTATGGCAATAAAATATTATGATGATTGTTGACGTGGTGATGGGAAAACAACATCACCATGACTATCTGAATTTGACTTAGAAGTCATGGCCAATAATGTATCTGTCTAAATCTGAAGCTCTATTTGTCTACTAGACACCGCCTTCTAATCGACATTAGATTATGTAGCATGTGTAGTATGTAACAAGAATGACTCATCAAACAAATCTCTACTAATGGTCATTTTCTTGGTTTCCGGGTATCATAACTTATAGCCTTTAACCCTAATTTTATAAGCAAGAAATACACACTTTATGGATCTAATATCTAATTTATCACTGTTAGTATAAGCATATTGAGGGCATTAAAAAAATTTAAATTAAAATAATCTATAGATTTACCTAACCAAATCTCTTGTGCAGCCTTCCTGCAATAGTAATAGAAGAAGAGTGATTCACCAAATAAAAAATTATAGAAACAACTTTAGCCCAAAATGGCTTAAAATTGCCCAACATTAGAGAGTATGCAAGGAACATTCTCCTTTAGAGTCATATTCATCACTCTATCACACCATTTTATCGCGGAGTGTGCCAAACTAAGAAGTCTCTCAAAATTCTTTTTAATTTGTAGAAGAAATTAAATTCTCTTGAATAAACTATAACCATTTATTAGTGCGAAGGCATTTAATTCATTTTCTAATATGCTTCTCAATTATAATCTTCCACTCCTAAAAAGTAGTAAAAACCTTCTACTTCAAGAAGAAAACTCAAATCATTCTCAAAAAAATTATCAATGAACGTCAACATATATTTGACAACATCCACAAACGATACTGTGGATGGTCGCCAAAGGTCCGAATATACAATCTAGTATTTTCATGGTCATGTGAATGTCAATATTAAACTTAACTCTCTTCTATTTTTCAAATACATGGTGCTCACAGAACTAAATAATACATTTGAGCATTTAGAAGTCCTCTTCAGCTTAGTTCAAATATCTCATTCTCACTCATATAATTAAGATGCACGTTCCAAAATCTATTTACTTCATCATCTGAAATGGAAAATTAATGAATTTAGCATCGCCTACCGCTGTAGAGCATAGCAAAATATAGTCCTGCAGTCTTTTTCTATCATTTCATTTCATCGTAACAAGAGGTTTTCTTTTGTCTTGCCATCGTAATAAGAGCTATAGTACTTATATACTTCAGCATCAAGTGTACTAAAGAAAATTAAATTCCTTCTTAGATCTAGGACACACCTCACATTTTTTATTGTTCTAATTACTCCATAAAATATTTTAATTATCATAAGCACTAATTATCTTACAAGAAACATTATTGCCCCTTTACACCACCACTTCATATCTTGAAAATCAATCAATGATGGGACATGCATTATGCAGGTAAAATCAAGAACCCAACCATCAGAAGGTTTGTCATCAAAGAACTAGAAATTCATTATTAATAATAAGTTATTCAACAACACTAGTTTCACTAGAATGATCTATTTGTTTACTTTTATGATTAGAAGTTATTATCTTACTTTTATTTTGCAAATTTTAACATTAATTTTGATGCCCCTTTTTTTGTAATAATTGTAGATCTTATTATTATTTATGGATTTTGATCTACTCTTTGTATCGGTAGCACAACTACTCTCTTGAGTTCTACCTCAAACAATAAGACATCCAGTTTGAGCAACATGTTCATTCACATGTTACTTCATCTTCTCTTTAAAAATAAAGCACCACACATTTCAGCTAAAATGTCCCTCACCCATACAAGATGATACCTCAAAACATTGGACATAATGAAGACGTAGAACAAAACATAATTACGCCTAACATTCTTCGACACACTTACCTTCCATAGCTTTTAAATCATAGACGATATACTTAAAATTAGTTAAGTGATATATAAAAGATGCACCTTTTATTATCCCGCGAGAGTGCAAACGTTACTTCAAATATAACTTGCTGATGGGAGCCATAATAGAGCAATCGTCTTCTCCTTCAAAATATCTTATAAATCTAATTTGATAGATGAATATGAATTTGAGATAAAACCTTTTGATCTATGCATTGTTTTTTTCTCAAACATCCATGATTAAGTACATTTTTTCAAAACCAAATAATGCATCATCAAGATCCATCTGCACTGAGATAACTTGCATCTTAATCTACCAAATAAAAAAATCTGATGTTCTGATTTAAAATAAGAATGTTATATTTCACTGTTATTGTAAATGTCAATCAGGAAGGACGAATATTAGACAGTTAAATTAGAAGTTTTCTATAATTAGAAGCTTCCTTATTTTCAATATCTTTATTCTGATTTATTTCCATTTTAGCTGAATATTTAGATTAGAAATATGTATTATTACGTTACCTAAAATAAATTATGCACTTTATTTTGTACTTAAAATAGATTGTAAGATTGTTATTTAATGGAATGAAAGCAAAGAGAAAAGACAATCGAGCTTATTAAGTATTCAACATATTTTTTTGAAAACTTTGACATGGTATCAGAGTCAAATTATTACCATAACCACCGATAGTCATCTGCCTTTTTGCGGGACGGGGAGGAACTATTTTTATGCCTTGATTTTCGCTCGTCTGCTTGTCGTCTTATTATTTCGTCAGATCACCTTCGCTAGCCATCGCTGCTTCTGCGGCAACTTCAACTACTTCTGCTTCGGCTTTGTCCGCTTCGACTGCGGCTTCTTTGTTGCACTCAAGGATTGAAGGCTTCGACACTCCTTCCTAGACTGATGGCTTCGGCAATCTCAGCTTCAGCACTCTCGGCTTCGACACTTTTGGTTTTGACACTCTCAGGCTTTGACACTCTCACGCTTCGACACTCTTAGGATTTGACACTCTTAAACTTCGACATTCTCAGCTTCGACACTTTCGGCTTCGGCACTCACGGCTTGAGGATTTTTGGTCCCGACAGTGTTATCAATTTCTTGTTGGCAAATTGATGCTCTCTGATCAGTCAACATCAAAGTGAAAGGGGGTCAATCAGGAAGGACGGAAATCAGGCGACTAAATTAGGAGTTTTCAATAATTAGAAGATTCATTATTTTCAATATCTTTATTCTGATTTATTTCCCTTTTAGTTGAATATTTAGATTAAAAATATGTATTATTAAGTTACCTAAAATAGATTATGAACTTTATTTTGTACCTAAAATAGATTGTAAGATTGTTATGTAATGGAATGAAAGCAAAGGGAAAAGACGATCGAGTCTATTAAGTATTCCGCCTATTTTTCTCAAAACTTTGACATTAAATATTAAAAATTTGGCTTTGATATCACTTATTATAAAATCAATATAATAACAATGAAATAAACATGAGAAATAACACAAATTTTATGTAGAAACCCCAAAATAAGAAAAATCTCGAGTAGATAAAGAGAATTAACTGTCAAACAAGAAATTACATGTAAAAAACTTCAACAATCATAAAACCAACCCAAGGAAAAATGAGTTATATTTATTAAGAAATGGGAGTTACTTACAGATTTTTGTAATTCCTTTTAAATAAATTAATTGAGAGGGAGCTAATAAAGCAAGAACACACAAATTATAATCTAAAAGTTATTAGAAGTATAATCAAACAATAGGGTTCTTCAATTTGTTTGCTCATAGTTACATTTTAAGACTTAATCCATACGCTCATAGTTTTCTTATGAGACAAGGGAGACCCATCAAATTTGAGTCACAAATTTAAAATATTTTTTAAATTTTAAAATAATAATATTTTTTATATAACATGAATTATTTAGTTGTTATAAATGTAAAATGTAAAATTGAAGTATTAAATATGCAAATATGTAAGAATTGGGTGTGTTTAGGATTTTTGGGGTGTTATGTTATGGTAGCCACCAATCTCCACTTATAATTCTCCTTTAATATGGTAAATTCTCTCTCATCTTTGCTCATGATTTTTTCAATTTTGAATTTTCCACATAAATATATTATTCTCTTCGCTTTATCTCTTACCTAGCATCGCATCAATTTCATAGCAGGAACATCATCACATAGGGCTCATTTATAAAAATATGTTAGTGATTATGTAATTTTTACGCTTAAAAAATGTGCAATGAATGCCACTATGTAAGGATTTTAAGGATGTTTATATGTTCCAAAATCCGAAGTGTTTCTAATTACCCAAATCAAATAATGAATTAAATAAATTCATCATTCCTTTAAAGCATTTTTCTAACTTAAAACAACAAAATGAGCCCTTAGCAGTCAGTATAAACAGGAATTTGTTCTATAGGAAAACCTATGCGTACTGAAGCTATCAGATACAGAGTTACTGCATGGATAAATGGTTACATCAATGAAGAAAGTAAGAGCAGTAGAAATATGATGAGAAGCCAAAAAAAAAAAAAAAAGGAAAATTATTTTATTATTATAATCTGCTCTTACAAAAAGGTTTAAAATGAATATGAAATGATAAAAAAAAAATCAGACACTGCTCTAGCACTTCATTTTTATGAAACTAGAGAACCATGAACCAGACTAATGAAATAATAGAAATAACAAGCAACTAGAGAAAATTGAAGGCTAATTTATGGAGGGAGGTAGGATATTTAGGGATAGATTTGAAGGGATTTGTTTGAACCGACATTAGTAATCAACAGATGTGGCGCTTATGAAAAGGTTGAGACTTGTAGAAGAAGGCAGATTGATATTGTGTTACAGTTTAGGAAGATTTACGAACATAACACTCAATTCCTATGTATTTACTTATCAAACACCTAAACTTTAATTTTTACATATATCTATCACCTTACATTAGTTATCAACTTTTTAACTTCCTATTTTTGTTTGGCAAGTTGTGCTGGATATATATATATAACAAGCTCTATTGTCAAATGCAAATACAGCATGTCGTACAAATAAATTAATTTTGAAGTTATCGAGCAAATAACACTAGAAAAAAATATCATGCAACAAAATAGTACATATGGCTAAAACACTCAATTCTTTGACAAATAAAGGAATAATTGTTTCTTAGTGAATCTTCATAGCATAATCATTAATCCAAGGAAACTCCACAGCATGAACTAGGGTGCTTAATGAGTATATGGCAAAAAAATAAAATAAAATAATCAATCATAAGATTAAGATGAAAGAACCCATCTTGAATGGCCTACCTGGCGAATAACGCAAGGTTAGATTATGCTAACAGATCATAAGATGCAGCAGCCCCTTCCTTCCCTGTTGAGATTCATTAAAATTTTATATAAGGATAAAAAGGCAATAAAACAACGGAGAGAACGAGGAAAACACTTCAACCCAAAGAGCCCAAGTCATCATCAGTGGTTAACAATGTTAAAAAAAAGATGGCATTTAGATACATAACGCTCAACTCACTCATTTACATATCTAACACCTAAACTTTACTTTTTACATTTAGACAGTGTTTGACGGCGACAAGGATTTACGTTAAATAAGATTTACTAAATCTGATAGGAATCACACAATGAACAATTACTTACTTTACTGAGGCTTAGGATCAATTAGAAACTAAACTACACCGTGGAATAACGGGATCACACCAATTCGATAAAAAACTGGAACAAGAATTTCAACAGAAGCATAATCAAATCAACTAGACAAACACATATGAATTTAAGTGAAAAAGCCAGAGAATGGGAAAAAATCACAGAGCCACATCACCAGAAATTTTCATTATGACATTTAGAAGGGTTTTCAAAGAACTCACATAAGTTTTCTCTCCACACACAAAGGAAACTTACAGGACTCGCTCCACAATCTTTCCTCTCCCATCAGACAAAAAAATCATGCTGAATCACCGAAATTCATCTCTTTGACACTCTTCACAATCACCACGATGCTCGTCGAAGATTACCGAAGGAAGATGCACCAAGCCCTACCTTACACCACTCGAAATCGAGATTAAAAACCAATTCCCAACACCAACTACTCCTGGCACATAGACGTCCGAACTTCGTGCCATGCACTAAGCTCTCGAGAAACAGGCGTCTTAATTGGGACCTAAGCGCCTATATGGGTGCATATGCGTCCACAACCGGCGCATAGGGACCGACTTCTCTGTTCGAGCAGTACCCAAGTGTCTCAAGCGCTCACAACCTGGCGCATAGGAGCCAAGAGCTCCATCCCACTACTCACCAAATTAGTCTCCACTCATAACAATCTCCCATTTGGAGACAGACTGTAGCACCAGTCTGTTGACCTCATTTTTGGTGAGGTCACTTCCTCTTCTTAGAGCATAGAGTCTAGCCTTTAGGGTTTCCTACCGACTCTCTTAGAAAACTAGCCTGGGGCCCAAACCGATTAGAAATTCAAGCACCTTCTTAACTCCTCACAGTTTCATGTATTGGTTCTAAAATTCTCAACGCTTAGTTGAGTCGATTAAAACCAGCGCGACAAAACTCAAGTCGAGTATCCTTAGGATCTGAAACCCTATGAAAGCCCATTGCGATCTCCGCGCGCTTATAGGATGCACGAATACCACAATGCACACAGCGACGCACACAATTAACAAGATTCACGTCACCTGCACCCATAGGAGGCTCTACGATCAATCACAAGCGATTATTTTAAAGGAATTCGAATTTGAGGTGTTTTTGACCCGGTTGTCAATGAGGTCATCTGGATGACCCCGGATGGTGAAACGGACTGCGCCGGCAAGTCGAGATATTAAATTTAGCTAGGGGGACACCCATTTTGATATATCGCATCGTGCGCACATTGGGGATTTCATACTTTATATTATATTTTTAATATTTTTTTAATATAATATATGTTAAAGGGCTGAGCTTTTAACCTCCCTAAAATTGGGACCCCCTGGTTTCCGTCCCAAGCTTGATGCTCTGGCTCCTCTCGTGGGTTTGCCATCTCCCTTCTTCGTTCCTGTGCTTGGATTGAGCCCTAACCGCTCGTCTCCTGGCTTATTTTCTCTCCTCATGTGACGAGGAGTTGATTCTTCTCCTCTCGACATCCCATGCCCGAAATCTCCTCTTTTTAAAGCTTTCTGTTTCGTCTCGCTACGCAGAAGATCTTCGTGGTAGGTTGATTGGGTGCGTGTGTTCCCTGAGTAATGAATGGGGAAATTTCTCCTCTTCCCGATCTTTCTTCTCTGTAGCCTCGACTGGGGTGTTCTTTTTCTTTCGGCTGGGTGTCGTGCTTTGTCAAGAGAAGCCCCGCGAGCTCCCTTTTTTTCTCTCTGGTGTCGATAAAACTAGGTGAGGGAGAGTTCTCAGGGAGGTTACGAAGCTTGAGGCCTGGGGAGGTTCTACGGAAATTTCTTCTCAGCTAGGTGCTTGTGAGCTTGGAGTCCGGGAGTGTTGTGGCTTTGCTTGTGAGCTTGAGGTTTAGGAGTGTCGTGGCTTTCTTTTGTTGATTACAGAAACCTGAGCAAGGTATGTTTCCTCTCTCCTGCTCTTCTCCCCTGCTCGACACATGCTGGAGACGTTAAAATAGGGGAATGCATGCATAGGGGGTTTATTTTGTTCTTGATGACATTTAATGCTGGAATCATGGCTAGCTGTTAGATTATAGCTTACTTCAGTCCAAATACATGCTATTAGGTCTATTTTAAATATTCTATGGTACTTAGCTAAGAATGTAGGCTAATGAAAGGCATGATTTAATTCTTATGCATGTGTAAGCTTCCTCCTTATGTTCTTATCACATCTATGCTAATATGTTTAAGTTTAGAGGTTGTTTTAGTCTTCTAGACTGTGGCTTTTCTGCTTGGGTTTAACAAGGAGGATTTTTGGGCTGTGTTAGCCCTATGGGCTGCGGTTTCCTTTGTTGTACTGGTTTGATACTAAGGCTTTTGATGATTTTAATTTGGGGGCTTTGTTTTTTGCTTCCCTATTGTCCTCCTACTCGAAACATATTCATGTGGCTTTTAATTGATTTTGGGGCTCTTTGAGGATTGGTTTTGGTGATTTGGTTTTGCTTCCTGCTGTTCCCTCTATTTGAATATATGCTGGAATATTTTTTTTTGTGTTTTGAGTAGTTAGCTTGGTGGCTCAGTTTTGCCCTTTACGTTGTTGTCCCTGTTCGAATATATATTGGAATTACTCCCCGCCGTTACCAAGTCATCCCAGCAATCCAACAATGAAGAAGATAATATGACCAGTGCTCTGACTTCATCATCAAAATTGATCCCACAAAACAAAACTGGCTTGTCACAAGCCAGTCACAGTGTTGAGTTATTGAGATGCCCCGCTACTAAACTACCTTCCACCATCTTCATATTGAAAAATTTCTTCATCCAAAAAACTTTATTGAAAGCAGAAGATTTTTTGTACATCTTGGTCAGTACCGGCATGAGATCCACCATAGGTTTCTCATTCAAAATGTTGAACGCAACAGATGAGGAAAATGTCAATCTGATTAAACCCAGTGACATTCGATCCAACACTCCTTAGTTCTCCATAGGCATAGATTCAGGCTTTTTTGTGATTCCTTGAAGTTGCAATTATAATTTTTTTTTATACAACTCCTTCACCTGCAGCTTCAAAAAAACGAATTTCTTCCCAGCGAACTTCTCTACTTTGAACCTTGCTTCGTCAGTCATTGCTCCCACTCTAATTGAATCCCGCTCTGATACTAGTTAGATAGGAATCACATGGCAAAAAATTTTCAACTTTACCGTGGCTTAGGATCAATTAGAAACTAAACCCCACAACGAAATAATGAGATCACACCAATTCGATAAAAAATAGGAACAATATGATCAAAACAACCAGAAAAACACACGAGAATTTATGTAAAAAAACTCGATAACGAAAAATAACTTCAGAGTCACGCCACCAGAAATGTCTACTATGAAATTCATAAGGTTTTTCAAAGAACTCGCATAAGTTTTCTCTCCACACACAAATAAAACTTACAAGACTCGCTCCAAAATTTTCCTTCTCCGATCTGACGCAAAGATTATGTCGAATCAACGATATCCACCTCTCCAACACTCCTCACCTTCACCGAGATGCTCGTTGGAGAATACCGAAAGAAGATACACCAAGTCCTACTTTACGCCGCTCGAAATCGAAATTAAAAACTAATTCTCGACACCAACCACTCCTGACACAATGCGTCCTAACTCGGCTCCTATGCACCAAGCTCTCGGGAAACAAACGCCTTAATTGGCGCCTAAGCGCCTATATGGGCGCATATGCGCTCAAAGTCGGCGCACAGGAGTCAGATCCTTTGTTCGAGCAGCACCTAAGTGGACGTCTTAAACACCCACAGCCCGACGCATAAGCGTTAGGTGCTCTATCCCGTTGCTCACCAAATCAATCTCCGCTCATAACAAAATCTGATAAATTTGATGAATCTCGGCGATGAAAATGGAGCTCGAGCAAACGACGGAATAATTCATTAAATCTGGCTTGCAATCAGATTTATTAAATTTGAATCACGTCTTAAAAAGACGGAAGTGAGAAAAGTTGATAGAATGCAAAAAAAGTTAACAAAGCATTAGATTTAGGTTTCATTTTTTTTATTGGATTTAAGTTAAATCAAGTGGCTAAATCCATTAATAGCATGTTACCAAACATTCGCCTTAGACCGCCCAAATTTTATATATCACATAAAAATGCCACCATTATAACTTTTAAAAAGTGAGATGCACATTTTCATGCATAGGTAAGGTAAGTGAACATTAGAAAAAAATCTTGCAAGATGACGAAGATGCCGAGAACTCCTTCGTGGACTGAATTGTGAGGCTAGGTTTAGCCGTGAAGACAACAACCGAATCACTCTGTATGATGACCTTCAAAACCCTAACATTTCTTTCTTGCTCGTAGCCTCATCGAAACGCTTGTGATACACTAGCGATTGGAGATGGTGGGGAAGGCAACGACGGAATTGTGGCATTTAAAGAACCTAAAAAATTCCACCTTTAACTCCTTCAATGACATCTCCCTCGTGCTACAGTCACGATTAGAGGTAGAGAGAAGCCAACAACTTGGTCCTCAATTTCTTGCAGCAAGGGCTAGTTGTAGAGACAACAACTATGGAATCGCGACATATTGAGACTTTTAAACTCACGTCTTTCACTTCTTCCGCTCCATCCCTCACTGACCTTCCTGCTTCTAGTCTGGCCCATTCAGAAATACCTCGCGGTGTCATGATTCTTCAATGATGGCATATCTTCACAATCCAACTAATGGGAAAGCAACAACGAGAACACATGATACAAAGATCACAAAAACTCCATCTTTTCTCGCTCACGATCGTCCTCTCTATTCGAGCGACACCAACACAAGCGATACAGTCGTGACTAGAGCCAACAGGAAAGGAAAAGATGGGATTGCTGCGTACAAAGGCCTCTGAAGCTCTTACTCTTCCCATATGATTCCAGAGAACTCATTTCTCCTTTTCCTCTATGACTTGCACTCGATCACAAGTTGAAATTCCCATCCCTCGATTTCAACTGTAGTTGTCGAACACTCCATTTCTCTTTGCTTACTATGCTACCATCCTTAAAAAAGAATCCACTATGTTGTTGAATCAACCCTGCCTTCTATACTATCTCAAGCCCAACCCAAATAAACCTGTATTGCATTGGCCCGAAATCATTGTGTACGAACAACCAGAGTTTCTAAGAAAGAGAAAGGTAGAGAGAGAAAGGAGAGAAGAGAGTAGGAGGAGAAAGAGACTATTGTGGTGATTTGTCAACTCTTCAATCTTGTTTCACCGTCGTCTCACAACAAAGGTATAGACATAGGAAAATTGTGAGAACAATATTTTCATCCAAAAAAATCTAAGAACTGCTCGTGTTTTATAGACCGGTAGATTAGAAGATCTTCTCCTAACACAGTGTCTCACAACATAGACCAGTATGTCTTATAGAAACTAGGGCATGTTAGGCAACCTGATGCACTCTCCTAAATAGGGAGGACGCCAGTGTAATAACTGAATAAATAAATAAATAAATAAATAAATAAAATAAATAATAATGTTATTATTATTAAGAGTTTCAATAAGTGCAGTCGTTTTAGGTGAGAATGAAAACCTCGCTAATCTTGTTTCGTCTTTATGAGTCGAAGAATAGATCCTTTCGTTCCTAACAGACCAAGAACGTGAGAGAGGGAGACTAAGAGGAAGGAATAAACGACGGCAAAGGAGAGAATGAAAAGCAAGAGAAAGGGAAGGCAAGGCAAGCGACTTCTCGCTTTAAGTGGAGAGCCAGCCCTAGTGAAGTCTTAGCTTGTGGGGTTTGAATAAAGAAGAAAGAGACAACGTTTTAAAGGAGAAGAAAGAAGAAAGGGACACTGTAGAGAAGCGGAACAAGAAAGACGGGATCATTTCCAACCCTATCTTGTCGGTTCGAGCAGAGGAGAAGTAGACAGTCTCGCAATCGAGCCAGCTGAATGTGGGGAAGAGAGGTGTCGAGTGATTCTTATGAGAAGGGAGAATATAAAGGAGGAGGTGAGGCTTCATGCAAAGCAATAAGAGAGGGAGCGGTTCTGTGTTGAAGCCGAAGGAGGGTTGCAGGTTTGAGTAGCCCAAGGAAGAAGAATAAAGAAGCAAGCTGCGTGCATGTGAAGAAGAAAACTAACTTGTGTAGTGGTTGAACTGAAGGTGAACTGAAAGCTCTAGAAGGTTAATGCTTAAATTTAAGTCTTGAATTTATCATGTTTAATTAAATGC
>NEWO01000003.1:102008-125742 GCA_003013225.1 Phalaenopsis aphrodite | reverse complement strand
GCTAAATCTCCCTTTGTGGATCTGAAGCTTGATTAACCGACCATGGATCTGAGTTGGTCGCATTAACTCAAGGCTACTTTAGTAGGAAAGAAACAAGAGGGATGTTTGACCTAAGACGAACCAAAAAGTGACAGTGTTGAGGGGGATAAGTAGAGGACCACGCACGCCTTAATTTACATCTTACTATTCAACTCGATGGTTCCGTCAATTGCATCCTCAATAGATGGCATTCAAAAGGTAAGGGACACCTGAGCAAAGTTAAAGAGGATATGCTGAGATGGAGAACCACATGAGGGTGTTCCAAATTGAGCGTGAGAAAAAAAACAGAGGTACAGGTAGGGCTGTAAATGAACCAATGCACTCGATGAACAACTTGAGTTCGACTCGATTAAGGTTTCATCATGTTCTTTCAATTTAGTAAATAAACAAGTTTGAACAATTTTTAAAAGCTTGAAGGTTAAACAAACTAAACATGAACATAGTTGAACTTGTTTGTTTATGTTCACGAACAAACTCGTTTGTCGTTTAACAAGTAACTTGTTAAATACTTAATATTAAACTCGATAATAACTCGTATTATATATATGATATATTATTTAAATAAAAGTTGATTAGTTAGAAATTATTTATTTATAGATTTAATAGTAATGTATTATTATATCAATAGTATTTTTAGTTTAATTATTACTTATATATTTATTTTATTAATAAGTGAATGACAATTTAAATAAGATATTAATAGTTAAAGTGAGTGTCATAAAAGATTTTTTTTGTAATGTTTTCAAAATCTTGAATGTAATGAGTTCATTTTTTATGATCATCGCACTGCAATTAACAACATCATTAACATGGATTACCTTATTGTGATTATTTTATCAATATGATCAAGTAAATGATCCCTAACTTTTAGGATCAATTTAGTTCTTCCACTTACAAAATTTGAACTAATGTAATCCTATCAATAAGAATTATGTAGTTAATTAGTTAAGCTCAAAGATTTTAGAGTTCATAATCGACAAATTATAAGTTGTGATTAGAATTGCAAAATTATTTATTAAATTTTTAAAAAGAAAACCTATATTCACATTAGAATTTTTAGCTCGTTTATTAACTAGTTTAAATACTTGTTTATTTGTCAAAAACAAATCAAGAACAAATTAAGTTCAAACATTGAAAAAATTAAATAAAATAAGCTAACAAATCAATTTCAAGCATTGAAAAAATTAAATAAATTAAGCTTAGACAATGAATGAAAGCTCAACACAAACTCAAGTCGAACGTGAACAACTTATAATTATACTAAGCCAAGTTCAAAGAATGATATACTCGGCTCAACTCGGTTCGATTACAACCCTAGGTACACGGTGATAGATCGATTCAGGAATATGTTATAGATCTGGAGCGGTTATGGGCAGATCTTGATCACTTCTCACCGATGTCGAGCTATGATTATCTAGAGTGCAAGAAAGCGGAGATCTTTACACATATTAGGACAATGCAGATTATGAACCAAACCTTTGCTCATAGGAGATCAGTCCTTCTAGCTCACACGACTATCCCTTCATTAGGTGGCGTCATTACTGCAATGATACAGATGGAGAGTTGCATGAAGCCACATTCTAAGCTGAGTGAACTTCCAAGTGCGAGATCAGTTTTGGCTACCTCAAGCTCAGGTATGATAGGGTTTCAGTGGGAGACTCGCGAGTGCTACAGCTATGGTGAAGTTGGGCATCTAACCAAGACATGACCTAGGCCACCTAAGGAGAGAGAAATAGATGGACGTGAAAAGGGTGGACGTCTTGATCATCGTGGTCGTGATTGTGGTGGTCGAAAAGGTGGAAAAGGGTTTTATTGCGCAAATTTGAAGGTAGTAGAGGTAGAGACAGGTGATGTTTTTATCAATGAGGATCATGAGTGTCTAGAGCTATTGAAGATGCAGAAGAAAACAACAGGAGATGGGGCTCAAGATACTTCCAACTAATCGCCAGCAAAGGATAACACTGCCACTTATGCTCACTTTGACAAATGTACTCTTGATACAAATGCTCCTGCCTCTATTTCCAACACACGATCAAAATGGATGGTAGATTCTGGTGCATCTCGACATGTGACGGGTAGTGCTAAAGAGTTTTCTACTTATACTCTCCTAGCAGTACCATAAAGCATCAATACTGCTAATGGTACAACACATTTTGTTGTTGGTAAGAATACAATAAGGAGTACTAATTATATGACATTGTCCAATATTTTGCATGCTTATTTTCCAGTTAACCTTTTATCCATTACTGTCATATTCTTCAACTAAAATGCATTATTGTTTTTTATTTTTCTAAGGTGATCTTCCAAAAGAAATGGATGGAGTTGACAATTGGGACTGGAATGTGGCATAGTGAACTCTAGTACATGAATTGGGAGGGTATGGACTTAGCTTTGATATCCCTGATAGAGAGTGTTAGAGTAGGGAAATTTGGAAGGAGTGTGGATGATGCGTTGTTCCAGACGCACAGGACACTCTTCTTTTAGTTTATTTAGTCGGTTATATCATTCTTTATATTAAAATGCAAATAAACAAAGCTTGTTTATAATGTTTGTGAGTTTGACAAGCTTACTAGAAGCTCTCATATCAATTCTCAGAATAGAAGTTCTGATATTTTTGACTTGATTCATTCTCATGTTTGGGGATTTTATTCTACAAGTTCTATGAATGGTTATTGAAATTTTGTGACCTTTATTAATTGTTTCTTTTTTGCTCTACTTGATTATATTTGATGAAAAATAAGGGTGATGTGCTTGTTAGTTTTAAAGACTTTCACAAAAACAATCCAAACTCAATATGGTGTAGTACCGAGGGTATTGAAATCTGATAATATGATAGAGTATTTCAACAAAACATTTGAGAAATACTTATCAATCTAAGGGATATAACATCAAACTACATATCTATACACACCAACATCAAAAGAATTAGTGAAAAGGAAGAATATACAACTCCAGAGGTAGTCTAAAGCATGATGATCTCAATAAATGTCCCAAAACACTTATGAGGGCAAGCAGTTTTGATAGTTCATCAATTGATCAACGAGATGTCATTGAGGGTGTTGGATTGGAAGTCTCTTTGTCGGATGCTGAAAAAAAATAATAGCAGAATCCTCCCATTGACGGTGTTTGGATGTGTATATTTTGTGAATTATAACAGACCATCAGTAAGGAAACTGGATCCTAGACCTGTGACATGGGTCACTGCAAGAGTGTCAGTTGGACGAAGATTGTAATGGAATGCTGCAATGACAGCAATTAGTCACTTGCATTGTAGTGGGAAGCTACAATAGTAACTGCCCATATAGGTCGTAGTGGGTCGCTGCAAAAACGTTAATTGTTCATAGAGACTGTAGTAGAAGATTATAATGATAGCAGTTAGTAACATGGTCCATAGAGAGAAGCTATAGTAGTAACTAGCCATATATATCATAATGGGCCGCTGCAAGAGTGTTAGTTGGCAAGAGAGTTCATCATAGTTGGTAGTTGTAAAAGCGGCGATTAGCCACAATGACTGTAGTGGAAGGTTATAATGACAGCAATCAGTCACATAAGTCATAATGGGAAGCTACAAGTAGTAACTAGCCACATATCGTAACGGAACGCTGCAAAAATGTCAGCTGGACATAGAGCCCAAAGTGGAATATTTAAATGATAATAGTTAGTCATTTAGGTCGTAATGGAAAGCTATTGTAATAATTAGCCACAGACCGTAGCGGATCTTTATAAGAGCTTTAGTTGATCACAACGACTATGGTGAAATGTTGTAATGACAGTAGTTAGCCATATAGGTCATATTGGAAAACTACAGTTGTAATTGACCACATAGGTCGTAGTGAGAAGCTACGGTAGTAAATAGCCACATAAGTAGTAATGGGTCGTTGTAAGATCATCAGTTAGCCAGAGAGGCTATAGTGAAAGGTTGTAATGATAGCAGTTAGTCACCCAGGCGATAGTAAAAACTTGCAGTAGTAATTAGCTACATAGGTCGCAATGGGATAATGTAAGAGCGTCAGTTGGCCAGAGAATCCGCCTTAGTTGGTAGTTGTAAGAGTATCGGTTGACCACAAATGACATAATGGAAGACTGTAATAACAACAGATAGTCAAGTAGGCTTTAGTGAAAAGCTACAGTAATAATTGACAACATAAATCGTAATGGGTCCCTGCAAGGACAACAATTGGTCGCATAGATCATAATAAGAAGCTATGGTAGTAGCTAGCCACATAAGTCATGGTGGTCGCTGCAAGAGCCTCAGTTGAACACAAAGATTGTGGTGGAATGTTATAATGATAACAGTTAGCCACGTAGGTCATAGTGAAAAGCTACAGTAATAATTGACCGCATAGACTATAATAGATCGCTGCAAAAATATCAATTGGTCACATATGTTGTCGTGGAAAGTTGTAATAATAGTAATTAGCTACGGAGGCTGAAGTTAGAAGTTATAGTATTAACGGGTCACATAGGTCATAGTTAGCGCTACACTAGATGGTGGTTGTTGGTGGTTGTAACCTTAATCCCGTGTTTATTAATTTACTTCATAGGCAACACTTGTCAGTATATGACATTCAGAAAATTTCAGGAATTGGGAGAAAGTCGCTACATTCTGAATATGATGGTCGTAAGCAATTGCTGTCAGGATTCATCATTGGATCTTTAATGCGGTGTTATTCGTTACAACGTATCTAGAATATTTTGTTACATCGTATTCGGGATAATATGTTACACCGTATTTGGGATGCTTCGTTACATCGTATTCAAAATTTTTCTTTGGGATACTTCGTAAGCAAACAAACTTCACCAATGACGGTGATCAAGGGGTGGTCGGTAGTGATTCACGACATCCGATGAGCGATGATCGACAGTGAACAGTGGCTACGAAAGACGAAATTTATCATTGGGTCTTCAGCTCATAATGGCACAAGAATTTGACTCCTTCCCCCTCCCCACTCAAGTGAAGAGTGATAATCATTTATACCCTCTAAGCAGGGGCATTTTTGTCATTCGACAAACAACTCCCATAACCATCTGATTAGATGTCTCATATTGATCCCTATTGATCATAATGGGTATTGCAATCATTTGAGAACCTTAATGACCTCAAAATTAAATGAGTTTAATGACACGCTTAAAAATTGTCTACTTTAATGATATTTAACGATATTAAACCTTAAAAGAAGGTATTTTGTATGTTTTTGGTTTCAGGTATAAGAAATAAACTTTTGGAGAATATAAAACAAAGACGGTGCAATTTGGAGTCAAATTGAGCAATGAAGAAAATTTTGATCTAGCGCATTTTGATGTTTTTCTATGTTCAATCTCTTTTACATTTATCACATATTTTTGAATGAAATTACACTTTAAAAAAAGATTATTTTCATGTTTATCTTATAGGTATAACACTTGGAGCGGTTTGGAGCTGAAACAGGGTGAAATGGAGCGAAATGGAGAAGTTGTCAGCAGCCTGGCACCTAGGCGCCAGTCTCACCCAGAAAGTGGCGCCTAGGCGTCATAAATGGTTAAGGGATGGTTATGGGTGATTTTGGGCTATTCCGAGAGGTTCTGGAAGATTTCAGGCAACTATGCATGCTCGAAGGAGTTATGCAATGAATATAGACATTTGGAAAGACACATTTTGACATTTCACATATTTTAGAATGAAGAGGTGTGTCTCTTGGAGTGAAAAAGTGTTTCTTGGAGTGCAGATGTGTCTCTTGGAATGAGGAAGCATTTGGATTCTCTTTAAGAGGGGGTGTCAGCGTCTCTCGTCTCTAATAAAGGAGAGGAATAAGAGTTTAGGATGAGTTTTAGAAAGGGTTGAGTGTGTCTCTTCTAAGAAGCGCACGCGTGTGTGTAGTGTTGGAGATTTTTGGGACTTTAGAAGAAGTGTATAGGATTGTTATTTGTTGTGCAAGGAGGGTGTGAATCTTCTGTAAAGATAAGTCTTGAATTCTTTTTGTATTTGCTTTAAATTATTGCAATATAGTTGTGTGTTTTCAATGTCATTTGCAATGAAGAATCCATGTGTTTTCTCTATGCTTAGTAAGTAGTTTTCTTTACTATTTCTCCTTGTGATAAGAATTAACTATTTGTAGGATTAGAATGGTTTGAAGATTTCTTTTGTTTCAACATTGTGATGGCATTTTCACCACTTTTTAATTTACTTTATAAACTGATCACTTGTAATGTTAAAATCATTTGTGAAATATAATGACCCAAGAGGGCTATGATTTCACCAACTAGTGAGTACCACACTAAACCTTGGATGGAGGAGATGTCACGTCCAAGGAAGACTGCAAATAAATAGGGACATAAGTTTTGATGGACGTAGAACTGTTAATTTTAGAGTGACAAGCTAGAACCTTTATCAATTTGGTCTGAGTTGAGAACCTGAGTCCCTGGTAGGTTTTATGGAGAGAACACAGTGAGTAATCTGGAAGTGAGAGGCTAGAATCTAATCAGCACTACCATACAATCAGAAACTTAACTAAAGATTAGCCAATGTTCTTTATGCATTCGGAAGTGGGTAAAAAATAGGTATGCTCCTATTTGTCACAAAACTACATTTAAATCTTTAAATATTTGATTCCTACACTAGTTACGATCTCATTGCAAGAGGGAAAGGATTTTAATTATATAAAAACTTTTCAAAATTTATCCAACCTCTGTAAATTAGGTTTTTCTTTAATTTTAATTTTAAAAGTAAATTAGTGAATTTAGAAAAACCAAACTTTTTAAAAAACTTCAAACTAAGGCCTGATAGTAGTATACTAGAATTAACCTAAGAGATTGCTTACCTCGCTTCTGTGGGAGATCGATATTGGGGTCTTTAAAGTTTTTGTTCATCTTTTGAAAGCTAAATTACTGCGTAATTGTTGGTTGGGTCACTTAAGCTCATTATATTTATCTCATCAATACACTCTATTTGATCATAAGTACGTCAAATTTGAAGTTCATTTAACCATTCAATTAACGATTTGAAGCATCCAGATAAGTTTTAATAGCTTGATCTAAACTTGCTTGGACTTGAATTGCACCAATTTTGGTATCATCGGGTTCGTCTTGTCAAAACAGTCAGTTTAACAAAAAAACTTGCTAAAATTGAGGCCCTGGATAATTTTGAATTTGAATTTTCAATATTTATCATATAAAAATCCATTGAGAGTCCTACTAGATAATAAAATTTTATTGATGATGTATCAATGATTTTTTTATCTGAATACAAATATATGTTCATGTATCTTTGGAATCTATTTTGTCATAATTTTCAGTTTTTACCTTCACCTCAACCCGAGAAAGATAAGATCTCCCCTCAGAATCTTGGGAGAACCGAACTCTTCCACGTCGCTCGCCTGACTTTGTCCACTCTTTGTTGACCTGTGAATGTTTCCATATTTCATCCATGTCTTTTTCAGATACTGTCAAATCCCAGTGTGCCCATCCATCACCTAATTCAAAAGGTAAACCAAGGATTAGTTATAAGTATAGTTTTATAAACAGATGTATGAAAGAAGACTAATGTAGCATAAATATGAAGGACAAAAGCATTCAAAGAACACCTTAACTCATGGAAAATAAAAGATAAAAATAGCACATTTTAGGTATTAAGAAAATTAAGTAAAGTCTAATCTGTTGTTACTTCAAGATTTATTAGATACTGTTATAGAACTTAAGAGCATTTTTAGCTCATAATATGCAAATAAATATGATATGCTTTAAATCTGTTTAAAAGTTATAGAATCTTCATTAAAATTAAAACAATCATATACAGAATATTTCACATAAATGATAACAAAACACTCGAGACAAATGAATAGAATAAAACAATTAGAATCACACCAAAGCGGATGTGGGAGATAACAAAAGTTAGAATATAGATTTTTATGCAACAGCAGCTTGAATGATGAAAATTGCGCAAAGAAAGTATTTCTCAAACATTAACAGACAATATCTTCCACCAAGTTTCCAATCTCACCAGGTAATAACAAATGAGTAGCAATAAAAGATCCCAAAAATAGCTATAAAAAAGGAGGAAATTTTGATTTCATGTTTGATGATACTTCTCGAAGATTCAGTGCCAATTGAGAGCTAACTTTGCAAAAGTAGCTGCAAGAATCAGGTAAAGAATGAAAACCTTTCTTCACATCTGCTGGAGCATCAATACTGAGGAAGTCCGGTGTGAGTGTATGGCCATTATACTTCTTTTGTCTCCTACAAGTTGAAAAATTTTGACTCGTTGAAGTATTTGTCACCACAGATTACATAATCTATTAAGAAACAACATAAAATACCAAGTTCCCAGGCCAAGAGATTGTGATTCGCGAATAACACAAGATCTTATGCATGCAAATGAACAAATATACACACGTGCAGCTTTCAGCATTTATAGGCAGTAACTTTATCTATATCTTCACTAGGTAAGTTGGAAAAGTTTAAGATCAAATTTAAAAATATATATTAAGCAGAGAAAAGTGGATATCTAGGGTTTGTTAAGAATAATTATCAGCGGTCAGAATACCTTTTATCTATATCTTCACTAGATTAAATTGGAGACCTATTAGATCACATATTTCAAAAAGCAAATTAAACAGAGAAAATGGACTTTTGTGGGGCCTTCGGGAGAAAGTGTTGTCAGCCGTTAGTTAAAAACTAACTAACAAAAAAAAAAAAACTCTCAGCATCTTCCAAACTGCATAAGTTAAGAACTTAATCCTAGTGTTCTCACTAAGGATATTTATAGTAAGGACTTAAGAGGGTGGGTGAAAGTTTGTTTAAACTTTTGATAAGGTGGATTATGAATGAGAAAGAAGCATCAGCTCCACAACCATTTTAAACAAAAATGCCCTTGACTAAGGGGTATTTTGGCCCTCTGGCTACTAAGATGGCAAATGATTAAAATGCCATCATACACATGGTAATGGATGAATTAAAGAAGCCACTGGACTATGAAATCCATGTTTTTGGAAATTGAAATTGGTTCATTGGCAGGTTTTAGTATTTGATTTTGGGAATGATACCATTAGATCTACATCGATTATTTGTATGTTGATTCCCTTGAGCATGATTGAAGAGGAGTCATAAATCCTTGAGTTATATGATAATATAGATTTAGAAGGAGCGTTGTCTCGTTTTGGCAACACAACATAAAGATTGCAGAAGTACAAATCTTGTCAACTTTCATTGTAAAGCTAGGGTGACGTGGGAGTGCCTTGTGCTCACTATGCGAACGAAGCCGCGACCCAGGAGTTCAAAAGGCCCATGAGTTCGGAAAACCCAAAC
Source organism: Phalaenopsis aphrodite (assembly GCA_003013225.1). Classification (NCBI taxonomy): domain Eukaryota; kingdom Viridiplantae; phylum Streptophyta; class Magnoliopsida; order Asparagales; family Orchidaceae; genus Phalaenopsis; species Phalaenopsis aphrodite. Next base: position 116,424 of record NEWO01000003.1, on the reverse strand, counting down.
CAAAGGCATGGTAACCCCATATAAGAGAAATTTAGACTTTTCAGATATATAGACTATCTCTTGAGTTGCCCCTGTTGAGGAAGATTCAACATATTAGAGATGTGAAACTTTTAAGCTACTTCTAGAAGATCATATGGAGTCCTTTGAGCGGTAAAATCAATTCAATAATGCACCCACCAACGGATGATCAGATAGAATAGATGAGTTACAACGTGGGAAATCGCCCTAGTATTTTTTGGGAAAAAACATCCTACAGTGGGATACATGTGCTTATAGAGAAAAAGAAGAGACATCTCCTGAGTGGTTACACTTCAGTATAGCCTAGCCTGCCACAGAGTTCATCCCAGAGTTGATTCCTCCTCACATACTTGTTTACCAGATACACTTGGACGAGTACAAGTGAAAGAACTCAATTACATATTTAATGGCTTGAGGCTTTGGCTCGTGAGAACACCGATCCAGATGCAGCTCCAGCACAAGTTATGCCAAAACTGAAAGAATATTTGTTCAAACAGGATATATTTTGGGATAACAACATTTACAAGAGTGACATACCTGGAGCTGACAAAATTTAGTTACTTTCAACGAAGTTGACCTAACTACTATGAGGAGACACAAGCTTCAATAGACGAAGTAAAAAATCCCCACCCCCAGGAGATCAATGAAAAAGCGCCCCCGCTCCTGAGGCGAAAAAAGACGCGACATGCAAACGAAGCGGCGACCTGCGAACAAGGCCGTGACCAGGCGACTATTCATGCACCAAAATGGTCCATGTTTGGTTCATGTTAAGGAGTCGACTGGTCTTCTTGTGCCACTCCTAGTTATTCGATTATTATATATTTATTGTCGTAGGAGTTTAGGATTAGTTTTTCTTGTTTTCTATCGGGGCAAGCACAGACGACTCTTCTTCCCTTCGAGGGTTGTGTCTTAGGATTCCAGATGGTGCTTCGAATGTATCTTGATCTCCAGTTAGTGCCTATCCTACCCCAACTCCTCCGCAATTCCTCCTAATTCACTGCCCCGCACTCCTCACTGCAAGTCGTCTCAAAAGAAGCCTTTTGTTGTTTTTCCTACAATTTACCCGTTGTCTAGCGATTCTCCTCACTAGCCCCACCCAGAACGGCCCTCTTTTGGTTGTCTAGTAGTCCACCACATTCCCCATTGTCGTTCCATCCCTCCATCCTCATTGTAATTGTTGTTCCAGCCCTTCCCATCTGTTGCCACTGTTGTTCCAACCTTCCATACATGTTGTCATCGCAGTTCCAGCTTCCATCTTTGTTGATGTTGTTGTTCCAACCCCCATGCTACCATTAACTCGGACAGCTGTGGCATGTCAATATCTACTACGTACTTGTAGTCTGGAACCTAAGAAACCATTCCGTTGCCATTTTCTGTTTGTCGGCCAACTCGTCCACCAACCCACCACCACCTTCCAAACCCTCTTCAATCATCACCACCACTCTGAGATTCACCCTTAGCCGTGTGCCATGAGTTTTGTTGTTATTTCCTATTTCAGCATGTTGTGTGCCTTGTTGTTGTTGTTCTCTTTCAAGAGTGTTGATCATAATGTCTATTTACTTTTAGTAATAATATTTGATTTTCCTACTATAGTTTGGGTTAACTCCGATATCATATGGCTAATTCAAAAATAGAAATTTTTTTAGGAAAGCATCAAATATTAGTATATATTATCATGTACTGATAGGAAATGTCCAATTTTATATGGCGTCTAGAAACTAAACCACCGCAGAATAACGATATCGCACCAATTCGATAAAAAATTAGAACAAAAATTGAAATAGAAGCATAATCAAAGCAACCACAAAAAACCCCCCAGGGTTTTCGTTTGAAAACCTTGGGACGGAAAAAAAATTCTTGGGGCCCCCTTCCCAAAATCACATTATGAAATTCAGAAAATTTTACAAAGGACTGGCCCAAGTTTTTTCTCCACATTCACACGAAGAAACTTATAGGACTTGCACCAACAATCTTCACTCTTCGATTCGATGCAAAAAATTACGTCGAATCGACGAAATCCACCTTTTCAACACTCCTCACCTTTACCAGGATGCTCAACAAAGAATTCAAAAAGACGAAAACAGCAAGCTCACCAATCTACGCTAAAAATTGACTTAAAACTAATTTTTCGTGTAATAACAGCACCAGATGCTTAGGCAGACAAACTTGGCACCTAAGCGCCAAGCGCTCTGTATCAATGCTCCATAATGGGTGTCTAGACGCCAATTGGCACCGGTCTCTCGAAAATAAAAGGCGTCGGTCTCTCGGGAATGAGAAGCGCCTGTCTCTAAGGAATAAAAGCAATGCCCGCTCTATAGTGGAAGCATATGCGCCCAAAGCAAGCACCTAGGCGTTGGATACTCTGCTCGAGCATCGCCCACAACCCAGCGCATGTGCGTCGGGTGCCTTGTGCTCACGCTCCACAGTCCATCAATCTTTCACTTAGAGACTATAACACCCAACACTAGTCCTCTGTACCTGCATCTCCATCTGAATCGCCTTCATAGTGACTTACCATGGTCATGTGTCGTGGTGCGACTCACCCCCGGTCTCAACCTTCATAAAACTCGATTGAAACCAAGCATGACTTCAATTTCTCAACAGTCACTGCCTTTGTTAACAAATTTACGGGATTCTCAGCAGTATGTATCTTTTCCATAAATAGTTGCCTATCTTCCAGAAGAGATCGAATGAAATGATACATGAGCTGGATGTATTTCAACCTGACATGAAAAATAACGTTCATAGCAAGATAAATTGCACTCATATTGTCACTGTTGAGTTTTTTAATTTCCTTCTCCTTGCACAATTATGCCATGAAATTTTGTAGTCAAATTATCCCTTTGCGAGCATCAATGATAGCAACATATTCGACCTCCATAGTTGAAAGTACAATAAACTTCTACAACCTGAAAACCCAACTCACCATTGTTTTCCCCAATGTGAAGATATATCCTATTATACTTCTCCTACTATCCACATCTCCTATCAGATTTGAATCTACAAAACCCTATAGACTAATCTCTGCACTTCCATAGCAAAGTGTTATGTTGATAGTTCTCCTTAAATACTTGAGAATCAACTTTATCGACTCCCAATGATGTCTGTTTGGATTGCCCATATACTTGTTGAACACTCTCACTGCATAAGGAAATATCTGGTTTGGTACAAATCATCGCATAGATCAAACTTCCAACCGTTGAATCATTTGGAGTTTTCTTCATATGTGTTTTGCTTTAGAGTTAGGCGAAAGCTCCTTTGATAGTTTGAAATGACTACCTAAGGGAGTGCTAACTAGTTCGCCTCACTTATGTTGAACCTCCGTATGATCTTCTCAACACACTCTGCTTGAGACAACTTCAGTGTTTCTGCACTCCTATCCCTGTTGATTCTCATTCTGAAAATCTTCTTGGTTGGGCATAAATCATCCATCTCGAACTCACTTGATAATTGTTTCTTCAAGTCCTTGATTTTCTCTATATCTTCTCTTGTAATCAGCATATCATCCACATACAAAAGAAGTGAAATGTAACAGTTACTGAAGTGCTTGATGAAGAAATTGTGGTCTACCTGGCACTTCATATATGCATTCTCTGTCATGAACCAGTCAAACCTCTTGTATCACTGACTCGGGGCATGCTTCAAGCCATAGAAACTCTTATTCAATCTGCAGACCAAACATTCTTTGCCTGAAACCTTATAACCATGTGGTTGCACCATGTATAGCTCCTTCTCCAAATCTCAATGTAAGAAAGCTGTTTTTACATTCATCTACTCTAGATGTAGATCTTCCTCTGCTACCAGACTCAACACCACCCTGACAGTCATCATCCTCACCACTACAAACAAGATCTCTGTGTAATCCACTCCTTCCTTCTACTGGAAACCCTTCACAACAAGTCTTGTCTTGTAGTGTTTGCTACCGTCTGACTCCTCTTTCAGCCTGTAGACCTAATTATTGTGCAATGCTCTTTTATCATTTGGTAGTACCATCAAATCTAAAGTTTAATTTGACTCCAAATATTGCATTTCTTCATCCATGACGAGCTCACTCCTTTGAATTTTCAACTTGAGTGGTCTCCTCAAAGCACTCAGGCTCAGCACTATCAGTTAATAACAAAGTGTAAAGAATAAGAATGCCTTTAAATGGGTCGTTTCACTCAACTGGATCATCTGACTTTTGTAGCAGGTGATTGAGGAACTTTCAATGCTCCTTCTGATTGAGCATTACTTCTTTTCTCCAACTTTCTAATTACCAGTATTTTCTATCTCCACATATCTCGGTCCTTTAGAAGTAGCTGGCAAAATGGTTTGATTTATGACCCTGTTTTTGTACATCTCCATTTCGTTGAGTGTAACGTCCCTGCTTCTGATGAATTTTTGATTATGATAATCCCAGAAGTTGTACCCAAACTCATCCGAGTCATATCCAATGAAGGTGCACTAGACAGATTTTGAGTCAAGCTTGTTTCTAGACCCTGCATCTACATGCACCTATGCAGAACACCCAAATACTCTTAAATGAGATGGACATACATTTTTGTCACTGAAAGCTTCTTCAGAAATGTCTTCCTCCAAAGGTATTGATGGACTGTGGTTTATCAAATAAACAACTTTGTTTATTGCTTCTGCCCAAAATTTTTTTGGCAAACCTGCATGCAGTTTCATGCTCCTAGCACGCTCCGTGATTGTTTTGTTCATGCGCTCAGCCACATTATTCTGCTACGATATTCTTGCGACAGTGAACTCGTGCCTAACCCTCTCTGTAGCACAGAAATTCATTATCTTCTGATCACGGTACTCACCCCTATTATCTGTTATGAGATACTTCATCTTAAAGTTGTCTCATTTTCTACCATAACATTTCATTTCTTCATGATTTAAGATATATTAGATTTTTGCTTTAAGAAATAAACTCATACATTTCTCGTGTGATCATTAATGAATGTTACAAAATAGCGAGAACCTTCAATGGACTGAACAGGAGTAGGAATCAATACATCAGTATGCACTTACTCCAGTTTCTTTGATTTAACTACTGACCCAATTCTGGAGAAATAAATCTTTTTCTGTTTGCCACATATATTCTTCATAAAAATTCAGATCAACAGACTAGAAGATCAAATATCCATCAGCAATCAGATCAGTTTTCCACTTGGTTTAAGATTGCATCAAAAGTAACCAGCCATACTAAGCATGCATTAAGAGATTATGAAACAGGCCTCAAGCCAAGTTTAGCAAGAAAAAAAAAAACAGACTATGCCGGACCCAATTTCAAGTTGGTTCAGGTACAACTTGCTTAAGATCAGACACTTTGCAGCCCTAAATGATGTTAAGAAATGGCAAGAAATTTATTCAAACTTTAAAAATGCAGACATTAAATAAAAATGCAACTTCAATACTTTTCTTCTTAAAAATATATAATTTGTGCTAACATAAATTGATTTTATAGACTTGAGATAAGTTATTGAAACCTTTTGGGTGGTAAGCTACGCTTGAAAGAAAAGTAACGTTCAAAATATGTCGCTGTTGACTTGTGGGTAGCTTTCTTTATGCCACCCTTGTATGCTCTTACAACATATTCTTCGCTTCTTTGTCTGTCAATACAAATTGGAATAGTAACATTTTTCAACAAAAACTTGATTATTAAAATGTTAATATGACCAAAATCTGTCATAGAATATGATTCTTGTAAGCAATGGAAAACAGTAGAACTAAAACAAATTTACAGAAAATGCAAACCTACTTTCCATCATAATTAGATAGCCATTTTACATATGCTGCACCAAAGTACAGGTTTTCAAAAGGTCTGTACAGCAGAGATTCATCTTCTGCCGTATACTTGCGATAGCCCATTTCCCTGCCATGGTCAGACAATATAACACAAATAAGGCCACATTGTCACTATTTCTGAGAAGACGGCACATTATGCTACCTATTTCATGCATTCAGTGGTATAAAACCTGGCTAGCCATTCTGCTGTTGATTGTGCTACCTGCATGATTCCTATCTTATTTTCTTTCAGCTTTTTATCATAACTCTCTCTAAGAAGCTGCCTGTCGCTTAAAATTTCAGCAAGAGCGCAGAGCATGTCCTAGAAAACAGGCTAAGAATGTCAAACAGAAGTATAGACCATCAGTCCATCAAATAAAATCTATATAAAACTTATGATTTCACCCAAAAAAAAATCTTAACCACCCATTATATAGAAATAATCCCAACCTGTGTGATTTCTTAGTATTTCACCGAGACCTTCATCTTTATTTATGCTTCAATTGACCAAATTCTATAAATGAGTTACGATATGAAATGTTGATTGTACGTACCAGATTAATTCATAATAACCGGACATGTTACAATATAATCTATTGATGACTAAACTAAAAACATTACCGGATTAAGTCCTCACATTTTCACTTGTGTGTTAGTGAACTATATGATACTACGTCAAAACCAAGAAAAAATGTCCGACTGTATGGCAAGATTATCTATTTGCATAACATCGTTTCTACAGTTCCAAGTGAAAAAACTATTGCAAATCTCATCTATAAGTTCTAGGACTGTAATTGAGTGGCTCAGACTTAGGCAAATATTCGGCTCGTTTGAAATTAATCGTGTTTGAAATTGCTCGTAAACATTGTGTTTGTGTTCTGGGAAGAGTATCTGTTTGCATATCATGGTTTCTACAATTCCAAGTGAAAAATCCATTGCAAATCTGAGCTGTAAGTTTTAGGACTGTAAACAAGCCGTGGTTGAGTGAGCTCAGACTTGGCTCATGTTTAGCTCGTTTGAAATTAATTATCTTTGAAATTGCTTGTAAACATTGTTTTTGTGTTCTGATCGATTTAAATATTTTGTGCGTGTTCGGCTTAAATTTTAATAATGAAAAATTATTTTTTTATTTTAAAACACTTCAGAGAAAGGGAATGCAAAATAGCAGCTGCTTTCAATTACAGCTGCATTTAACTGAAAACCTTCCAACCTTTGATTCTCGTTTTTACAATTAAACGGCATTATTTTAAATTCTGATGTGGGACTAAGAACTGGGCAGGTGGGGTGGGCAGGATTTTTTTATGTGAAAAGTTCGGTGGCATTTATATATTTGCCATTCATTTCATATGTATTTACATATCTAACACCTAAATTTTGCTTTTAACATTTATACAAACCAAATCTTTGATATCATATCAAAGATATCACTATTTTAACTTTTACATATTATTTATTTATTATTTAATTAATTTGAGTCAAGATAAGCCAAACAGGATCGAACAAAAGCTTGTTTGTATTCGGCTCGTTTATAAATCAAGCTAAAAAACTTTATTTGTGCTCATTTCATTTGATTAACGAATGAATGAATCGAACACGAGCTATTTAGCGAACCAAACATGAGTTGTTTGTGAACGATAACAATTTTAGAGTTCCTAGAAGGTGTATGAGGATCAAAATAAGTGCTGTGGATGTTTGGAAAATAGTGAGGAAATATCTGAGAATCAGAGAGGATTAGAGGGGGAAAATTGATTATGGCTGTTGTCTGGATAGAAAACAGCAAGGAAACACCAACTAGCGGCAAATTCGCTGAGGCACAGAGGTTGGGGAAAATCCACCACCTGATTTCATGCAAGCAATAAGCACACCACTTGAAGTAGATTCTTATAAGCAGAAAAATCAGAGAGCAATCTCCAATAACATAAAACCAAACCAATTGTCCAATACAAACTCTAAAGCAAATATTTATAAACAGCCAAAACAAGCAACCCTAAATGTTAGTTAAAACAGTCAAATAGAAATACCAAATGGGTTGGGCGGCCCCCTAGAGTGAGAAAAACCTAAAACGGGATCAATTCAGGCCCTCCCAGTTCATCCCGGGATGGATGTCCCACTTCCACTCGCAACTTAAATTCACTTAAAAAAACACCTCTTATTGAACACAGCCAAATATAATAATGTTTGGATTAGGATCAAGCCCGATCACCTCCGCTCGAACCAAGTTTTCACTGGTTTTGCTGTTGGAGCCCGAGGACTCACCCCATAGAGGCTTCTGGTACTTGTGTCTTATGTTGTGTATGGTATTAAAAAATAATAATAATGTGTTGTATTGTTATTTTATTATTGTCTCAACAATGTTGGAGCTCAAAAGATATAGATTTGAGGTAATGGGTAATTTTTTAAATGTCCACCAACGGAAGCGCGAGTATCCATCCATAGAGAACTAAATACCGTTCAGGAAAAACAGCTAACTTGTTTGAAATTTTTTTTTAAATTGGGATTTTAAAATTCCTATTTGTGGGAAAAGCAAGTACTAGTCAGAGGGAATTTAGTATCGTTCTAGGAAAGTAAAGTATCATTTGGCAAATGTTGGTTTGCGATATAATCTTTTGTGCGGGTACATGAAAGACTTGTTGTGTCTTTTAAGATCGCGGGTTAAATTTATATTTTTGCTCCTCGGTCGTAGTGTCTCATGACACTGACCAACGTATCTTTTAAAATAGTTGGAAAGGTTGGTATTCTCTTATGCCCCCAAATGGGTATTGACACTAGGAGACTGCAAGAATTTTTTAATATTTAAAATTCCGAACTTATAAATTAAAATAAAATTTCTCATTTTGAATTTTTGAGCTTTTAAAATTTAAGCTCTTAAGATTTAAAATATGGGGATTTAGGTTTTAAATATTTAGGCTCTTGAGGTTTTAAAAGTTTTAAAGGTTATGGGCTTTTAAAACATAAACTACCAGGGCTTAAAGATATTAAATTTGGATTTTAAAATATTAAGTTCATAAAACCTGAAAATACTTGAAAATTAAGCTTATGAGACTTAGGCTCCTACGGTTTGAAAATCAACTTAAAATTGGGTTTTCGGACTTGGGCTTCTAAAGATGAAAAATAATTCAAATATGGGATCTTTTCAATTTTAAAAGGCTTCACTGGATTCACAACACATTTGCAAGCGGACAGAAGGTGGTTCTTTTTAAAGCCCAAAAATGTAATTTTGCATGTATTGAAATAAAGATAATGCTTCAACTCAAAAGATCTGTTTGAAACATGTGCAAGTAAACTACACCCTTTCAAGTGGTTATATAAGCACAATAAATTATGTGCAAATGGTTAAAACCCCATGTTATACTTTGAAGGTCAAAGCATATTATGATTGTATATATGCGTATTATTTCAAAATTAATTACAAAACACACATGTGCTCCAACCAATGTATTGAATTCTCAAATACTAGATTTGAGAATGTCTCGCAGGCTAATCAAATCGTCTTATTTATAAAATAAAGTTGTAAGTCTCGCCCCACTAGTCAGATCCTCCTCGTAGGGACTGAAAATAATGAGTCAAGTAATTTCGAAATAAACGTCCAAATCTTAAGATAATAATTTATAATTACAAATCACCTAATCTGATCCTTCTCCTTACAAGGACGAAAGTCGATAGGACTAATAACCTAAAAATTTTAAACCAAATGAAATTAAATGTCCATTCAAATATAAATATTTTAAATGCTTAAATCCACGATGATGGTCATATTGATTCAGGATTTCAATCGGATTGGTCAATTTTTAATATCAAAATTTTCAAATTAACCAACCAAAACACCAAAATTAAATCACTTGACATTTTAAAGCAAAAATCCATCCACCCTCCAAATAGTTTATCGAGGTGATAAATTTTTTATTGGTTTCAGCTGATAAAGAGTGAATGTCATATCAACATATCATTGTATTCACAATCAAAGTAATCGCATGCTAGTAAAGATGTGGCTTGAATCTCCTGTTCGCGTGGTTCTGTCGCCAAATAACACTACAAAGTAGCAGTTACGACCAGAGCCCTCCGGCGGGGTGGCTGCCGCCAAATGACACTACACAGTAGTAGTTACGACCAGAGCCCTCTAGTTGGGTGGTTGCCATTATATTACGATCACGAACGTAGCCCGTATACTCTCCAACGGCTTTCTATCCTTTGAGTTATAAATCTTAAGAGTACAAGTGATTGACATAAAGTCATTTGTCAGCTAAAGTCGACTTAAGTTTGTCCCATTATACAAAAATCCACCCAACTCCGCAAGATCTCATGGACAATGCAACTCATGATTGTTGATAAGAATCTTTCTGTCAGGTTAAGTCGACTACCTCCTCTGACTAAGTAGATCAGGGACCATGACGATCTAGGATGATGGAACAATGGGATGTTGATCGGGTTTTGTCTTCATTTTCCCGCCATCTGCTTTAAACTACAAGTGATAAATTTTACAATTTAAATCCTAAGTCTATTGTTATTATATGTTGAATTTTGAATTCTTAATAAATAGTCTTAGGCTTTATGTGAGAACAATTTCCACCACCATTACGTTGGACAGAACAACGAAAATATTATTCTCATCGGTTTGTTATATTTTTTACTTAGCACAGTTTGTCGATCACAAAGGTGTTTCACAAACCATTTTATAACGTGAGATTGGAGCAACTTCGCACCTACCGCACCTGCGCATTCCGCCTTTTGGAAGACAAAATGTCAAAAATAGCCTCATCTTCTTTCCATGTTTACTGTTTGAACTTCTGGTGGAGATGCTTCTCTAGCTACTCTTTCCCAGTTCTCTTCGTCGTGGGAGGAAGCTTTTCGTCAGGAGCACTTATGATAGTGATATCCCTACGAAAAGAAAAGTATTTTCAAAAGAAAAAATTTTATGGTCATAGAAAACAAAAGGCCAAAAAAAAAAAAACTTTCCAATTTAATAAAAGTATTCCATACGAGGGTTCTGCAAGGGGAGTTTCCAATGGAAAGAAATAAATGTTGTTGAAGGTTTCATTATTTTATCTTATTTAATTTTATTGGTAAAATATGACACTAAATAGGACGCAATGGAGAAAAAGAATTCATGTAGTCGACCCGACTTAGTGGAATTAAGGCTTTGTTGTTTTCGTTGTTGTTGTTGTGGTAATTAGTTAGATTTTTTTTTATTTAGAAGTTGGATATTAATCTCGTCAGGAGAACAGATCGATTTGAGTATCGCAATGATAACCATATAAAATTCTGTAGATAATTTATCAGTGTTAACATGATGATTATAATTTAAAACAATTTAGAGTATTATAGTCTTTTATATTAAAAATTATAACTAATATTTTTAAAATGCACCTAAAAGTTTTCAAATTCAAATGGTAATATTGGCTTTAGTAACTATCACTTTATATTGTTGTTTATTCTAAAGTTGCTTTTAAAGAAGCTTTTCTGAAAGAAAAAGCCCTCCCAAACAAAGTCTTAATCAAAAGTGCTCTCTCATTATCAGGAAAGGTAATTAACCATAGGGACTTGCGCTTATGGAGAACCTGGAACCCCATATCAAAAAGTCCTCGCAAAATGAGGGTGAGATCTCTGGGTAATGTCTTATTTATCATTCAATCTGCCTTCTAAAAATTTTGACCTTAAAGCTCTCTCAAAACAAAACACAAAACAAAAGTATACAGAGAGTCGCGGACGAACTGAGGGGGGTGCATCCGAATTTTCAGAGCCCACACTAACCTTAATCGAAAGTGCTCTCTCGTTATCGAGGGAGATAATTAATCACAGGGGCTTGCCCCTATGAAAAACTTCGAACCTCGGATATTAAGCTCATCTCAAAATGAGGCAAAACCTCTGCATAGTATTTTATCTACACAATTTAACATGCCTTCTGAAAATTTGAATTGAAATCTGATGTAGAACTCTCTGATTCATATTTGAGGGAGGCTAGAGCATGAATTTTGGGGCAAAAAAACCCTTTGCTTCTCTACTTTTTCTTCAAGTTCCCTCAATATGTTCATTAGCTCACGGAGTTTTTCCTTGCTTCCACAAATTCCTTTATGATATTTACCTACTCAAGAAGCAACCGATGTTAGGCATGCTGGGATAAATTGTTAGCCCTGTATAAGACATCATCCATGAGAGTTTGCTCACTTTAGCATTAAGCCCATCTTCCTCCGGCGTCATTGGCATTTAACTTAAATCCATCCAGAATTTGATTTAATTCAGCTGTGTCTTGTACTCTCGCATTGTAAGCTTCAATCTTCTTAGCCTCCAACTCCCTTATCCAAGCGTCAAAACCTTGAAGATTGCATGCAAGGAGGTTCCCTGTGTTCATCGAGCTGCAAACAATTAAATTCCAACATTATCTTCTCACGAAGAAATTATTTATAAGATCCTTCCACACTGGCTTTCAGTTCCTTGATCATTTACTCCAACTCCAAATAACAGATTTCAAGGTTCAATTTCTCAGAAAGTTGCTTATCCTCCAGTCTAGGGCCACCTATTCTGACTTTAGAATGAATTTGTTCATTGCTGCATGAAGCTGTGTATTGTACCACTCAATAATTAGATCGTTCTGCAAACTACTAGCTCAAATTGATTAGCATCAGACTCCACTGCTTCCATGAGGCACTTAATTTCACTTTTATGGTTTGATAACTCTGCCTCTAGAAATATCGTTCTATCCTTTGATTCGAATTAACTCCTACAACTGCTACGATTCCCAGATTTCGAATTCTCATACTTCAACCAACAGTCATGGATTGGGCAAGCTATAAACAATCGCCTCTGCTAGCATTGGCATATAAAAATCATGGAGCTACTGCTCACCTCCAATTAATTATTCGATTAAATCCTTATAGCTAAAGGAAATATAACAAAAAAGAATAAATCTCTCTCAAAACAATTGTTGAGAAATTAGGGCGAAGAAAAACAGGAATCTACACAAATCTATAAGAACACAGAGATTTATGAGGTTCGGCAAAAATACCTACATCCACGGGAGCAGAGTGGCGACTTTTTTTTCAATGTTCAGAAAAGAATACAAAATACAAGATTCAGAATCTCAGCTAGGGTTACAAACAGGACATTGTTGACCTCATTTTTGTGAGGTCTACTCTTCTCCTCCTTAGAGCCTAGGATCTAGTTCTAGAAGTTCTTATTGATCGTCTTAGAAAATTAGAATTGATACCCACACTTTTAGAAAATTCTAGTCAATTCTTATTTTTCTTTGATGCTAGCATTTTTGGCACAAGACCATCGTCTTATGAATGAGTGGTTATGGGTTATTTTGCGAAGACTCAAGGGAAAAGATCCTAATAAGACTCCAAGCCTTAGGAAAACATCGTCACGACTTTTTCGTCACATACACACACCAAATACACAAAGTTCACAAAATTGCACTAAATCGGACTTCAATTAAGCCTAAAGGACGGGTGAAAATGCGAACTTCTCCGGATGACCACCGACAACAAATTGGACTGTGCCAACGCGTCCGGGATACCAATTTTGGTAGGAAAGGACACCCATATTGCCATACTTTCGACACGAGAAAATTGACACGCAAATCGATGAATTCGTCAAAACGACCTCTGGCGGCAAAATGAACTGCGTCGGAGCGTCCGGAATGTCGAAATTACTTAGGGAGGACACCTATTTTTTTTGCTAGGGCACTGCACATGAATAAATCACATGAAATTTGATATATATATATATATATATATATATATATATATATGTATGTATATATATATATATATATGTATGTATATATATATATATATATGTATGTATATATATATATATATATGTATGTATATATATATATATGTATGTATGTATATATATATATGTATATATATATATATGTATGTATATATAATTCTGTTTTTTGTTTTCTTTAAACCTAAATCCCTAAACCGCATGGCTCGATCGCCCTTTCTTCCCGTTCGCGAGGCCGGCCCGAGCCCTCCTTCCTCTCCGATCGTGAGCCGTAGCCGAACCGACAGAGTCCCTTGCCAATCGCGAAGATTCGGCCTGCGGTCCCCCTTCTCGTACGTCTGCCGTCTTGCGAAAAGCTTCCACCTACTCCCTCTGACGAGCTCCGGCTTTCCCCTCCCACGCCTCTGCGATTCTCGTCATCATCTCCTCACGCGAGGTTTGTCGCTTCTCTTGGCTCGGCTCACCGCCCAGGTAAGTGACGGGAAACACATCTCTTCCCTGGCTATATAAACCCCAATTGGGGAGGAGTTTTAGGGTTGGCCAAAATTTCTGAGAGTGGGGAGGTGCTGCCAAAATCTACTCTGATTTCATTCTTACTTGTTCTTTTCATCCTATGCGATCTGAAGGTTGTTGAAAATTTCTAAAAAAAAAAAAGGAGAGGAGTAGCTTTGGGGTGCCGTTGAAGAGGCTGCATTTTTTGTTTCTTGGCTCTTCGAAAGGCTGTTTTACTTCTTCTTTACTGTGGAAAGTCTAGGGGGCCGAAATTCTGAGAAAGTGGAGGTGCTGCCGGATTTTCTCTGATCTTTGTCTTGAAGTTGCTCTAGGTTTTCATAAAAAGACCTTGGTCCAGTGAGCATTTTGAGGGGATAGACTGAGGTATGATCATTACATTTAA
>NEWO01000003.1:82640-101052 GCA_003013225.1 Phalaenopsis aphrodite | reverse complement strand
AAATCTGAAACATATGGGTGTTATCTTTGCAAAAATCTGAAACATTCAAGTGTTGTATTTGCAAAACATGAAACATTCAAGTGTTATATTTACAAAAAATATGAAACTTTTTTGTGGCGTATTTGCAAAACCTGAAACTTTTTGGTGGCGTATTTGCGAAGTCTGAAACATATGGGTGTTATCTTTGCAAAAATTTGAAACATTCAAGTGCTATATTTGCAAAACCTGAAGCATTTGCGGTGTTATATTTGCAAAACCTGAAACCTTTGAGTGTTATATTTGCAAAAATCTGAAACTTTCTGGTGACGTATTTGCAAAACCTGAAACCTTTGAGTGTTTTATTTGCAAACATCTGAAATATTTGCGGGGCTTGTTTGCAAAATCTAAAGCATATGAGTGTTATCTTTGCAAAAATCTGAGAGCATTGGTTGGCCTATTTGCGAAAATCTGAAACGCATGATAGGTGGGATGTTGATTTGAGGCGCTATGTTCATTCCCTATTATTACTACGTGTTTTCCCACTTGTTGAGGCTCGATTTTGGCTCTTTGGAGCTGGATAAAGGCTAAAAATATTTCTCTGTTTTCACCATGTTGGATTTGTATCTCATTATAAATTTTTGATGAAGGATGTGATTAAATTATTTTTGACATATGTATGTTTTTCTAGAAGGCTTGGGAATTACTTCTTCCATTAATTAGTGTTTCTTCTTTTATGAAATATAAAAGGGTTGTACAATTTCATTTGGAGAAAATATAGGGTTGATGTAAATTTGATTTATGAAAAGACTTGGAAATTCATGAAAATGCCACGCGTTGATAAAAAAGTAAGAAAATGATATTTTTCTAAGATTGATTCATGACTCCTGAAGCTTCATTTTGGGATTCATATCAAATTTGATTTATAAAGGGGTTTGGAAATCCATAAAAGTGCCACTTGGAAAGGATATCCTTCTCGGGATTGATCCGATTATTTTTCTTTTTGACGAATTTAATCGTTTTAGACCGATACATTCATGATTTTATTTTAAACTTCACTGATTTGGCTTCGCTTTAAAAATGTATCGATCTCCTTTTCGTTCATTTTGCTTTTCTTTTTTTTTAACGGTCAAGTTAAAAATGGGAATTTTTTATTTAATTATATTCAGAAATGATTTACAATCTTAAAAGAAATAAGAGGAAAAGAGAAAGGGAGAGAAAATTTAAAAATAAGATTTAGACATTCGATGTGATAAAATCTAAAGGGAGGATAGGATAGTGAACCATCTACCGTTCCTTTTTGCACATAAAAGATAAAACTGTAAATTGGAAGAATATTTAGGGGTTGGAAGAAAGTGAAAGTTTAGATAACAATTAAGGACATGGATTAGAAAGATTAGTAGACATGCACTTAGGTCCTTTAAGTTTGGAATAAACATACATCCAATTGTCCTAATTAGATTTGAATCACACTTCACAACTCTTTTGCCAAAGCTATAGGTTTACCCCTTAGGTTTTAGGAGTCTGATGGTGAGCTAAGCTTAATCTAAAGATGTTTGAGGGTTAGTTGAGAGGCACTTAGCTGAGGTTAGACACTTTAAGACACTTCAAGTAAGCTAAAGTGTAGGCATCCTAGATCTTAGAAGCACATCTTAAGAGATAGTTTATCATCCTAATTTTCAAATGATTCTAAGATGTCAGATATCTGACCCCAGTTCATGAGATAACTAGGACACTAGGCACGAGGGTGCACTAGATTGTGATTCATGACTGATTTAATTAGATCAAATAATGAAATTCTTACCTTAACTTGACTAAAATTGAAACTCAATGCTCCGGGATTAGAGTTTGTCTTACACTCAAATCCTCCTGAAACTGAAATTCTTGGTCCTTTATATGTGATATTATATTTCATTTTATTTGTTTGTCTCTTTCTTACGATTTACCTGTTTCTGTTAAGTCTTTTTCAGGTCATACTTTGCTCTTTTACACACCGCATACTAGCTAAACTTAAAGGAGTAATGAACCTACCAGGTGTACAGGTTTAATTTATATTATAGCATTTTATTTTCCCAGCATGTTATGTTGTTTTTTTATGTCCTGTTATACTACTCTTTATAGCATGTTATACTCTTCTTTCAGCATGTTATACTGTCTTTTCTTTTTATTGTACAGTACATTGTTATTGTTCTTTCACACTGCATGCTTAGTTACTTTGATATGCTATGTCTTAGTATAGAATAACCTAGCGGTTAGGAGCACGTACAAAATTAAAACTAAACCAGGAGATGCTACTACGAGAAGTTTGGAGCGAACATAGTGGGCAGCGCGGCGAGGAACAATTTCCAGGTGGATCTGCAGCAGCGAAACATCTTCACATCACATGAACACATTCACATCACCTATATACCTTCTTTAGTTTAAATAACAATCTATAAGATCACTCTTTAGGCTTTTTTTACAACTTTGTTGTACAATTACAAGTCCTAACGCTTTAGGATTCCGAGGTTACCGTGCAGTACGGTGTAAATCCTCTCATCTTTTTAGGCTATTTGCACAGTTCGATATTGTGTAAACATAAGTCCTAAGTCCTAAATAATTTACAGGATTGAAATATTAAACTACATCTTTTCAAAAGACATAAAGTCAAACAATAAGATAGTTTGGACATCTCCGGGGTTTCTCCTGGATCTGTGATATCCCCTACTTTTCTTCTCTTTGGATTCCTTAAATAATTGTTCCTATTTTGAGTCATTCCTATTTGATTTTCCCATGTCCAATCGTGAAAACCTAAACTTTGGAATCTCGAAAATAAAACCACCTGATCTTAATCGAGAGTTTTTTTAAGTGATTTCGATCATTTAAGATATAATTTACTATAGGGGTTTGCCTCTATAGGGAACCTGGAACCCAGATAAAATAAACCCTATCTAATTTTTTTTTTTGGTTGGGGGAACTTGTTGGCCTTTTTATAAAAATATTTCGCAGACCAAACGGATGTCACAAATTGTTTAGTCTAGATGATTGAATCCCTATTACAAGTGATATATTTATTCTTCGGGATAAGTGTAATGCTTCTAGTATTGTATTAAATCATCTAAACTATTTAAAATATGAGACTCGTTTGGTCTCATCTATTTTAAAATTAAAATGTTACTTTTTAAAATAAAAATGGGTATATTCATATTTAAATTATTTTCAAAATCACAAATCACTACTCTTTCAAACCACGAAGTTAAAAAATAAAACGGCCGACAAATTTTGGCGACTCTGCTGGGGACTGGTTCCTCTCTCCATCTTTGATCAGGTGGTTATGTTTTCATACATCGGTGATGTGTCTATGTCCCTCATGGGTCAGACTACCATTCTTTTGTTGACCTACTGTGCTCATTTCTTCCTTGAGCCAGTACAGTCAACTCCCCCTGGAGTCCAGGACCGTCTGTTTAACCATCCTTAAGTGGAAAGGTCCAGGACCCTAAAGTTTTGTAGGATGGACTCATAATAGGTGTGGTGTGTCGAAGTTGGAGTTGGTCCGATGTGGGAAGAATCATTTCCTATTTCTCGATTAGCTCCTATGCCTCACAACCGCTTCATTTTCCCTTCTAAAATTTGTTTGTTCTTCTTTTATGTCACATCAAATTTCTTTTAACCTTTTCTCGACATTTGTTCGTTATATGCTCCATGCACCTGTAACGACATAAGAGAGGCGCGGGATACAAATCCCGCTAGATTTTCCTTTCATAAGGGAATTTTGAGTTCGCACTTTCCTCCTCTTGCTCGCCGCTGCTCTTCGATAGAAAACCCTCGGTCGGCTCGATCGAGCGCTTCCTCCTGCGCCCGAAACCATTCCATTCGAGCCTCCAGACGTTGCTCGCCTCGCCCCGCACTCGCCTTCTTCTCCTTCCCCTCTCGGCATGATTTGAGACTCTCTCCACCGAAAACTCCTGATTCGCTCCTCCCCTCTGCATCGAGAACCTTCCTCGCTCGAGGCAAGATTCGACTCGCCTTCTTCCTTCGCCATTAAGCTCTCACTGGACCGAAGACATCTGTTCCCTCGCTCCATCGACCCCCGCTTCTTCTCCCGCTCGTCCATTCTCCTCTGCACCGAAACCCCTCTCTCGAATCGCCATTTCCCTCGCTCGCCTCTGCCGCTCACACGCCTCACCTTCTCGCGCGACCCTCTCCCGCACTCGCCTGCTCACATGCTCCCTGCTCCTCTGCTCGACCGAAGAAACGTCTCTCTCGCTCGCGATCGAAGTGCCTCTCCCGCTCGATCCCATCTCCCGCATTTTCCCCACAGAGGGTCGCTCTCTATTCGATCCCATCAACGCACCCAAGCCGCACAGCGTCCTCCACTCGATTCTCGCTTCTCCCGCTCCGCTTGCGCCTCACTCACACCTCTGTTGTGAACAGAAATCTTAGCCTTCCCTTTTGCACCAAAGCTTCCAACTCCCTCACCACTCGATCGAACCCGAGACCCGAGATTCAGTTGCACTTCCCTTTTTTTCTCCTTCCCTCGGTGAGGTCCAACCGGAACCTCCTCATTTCCCAGTCGACAGTTCTGCAGGAAACTATTTGGACAACCGAAACAAGAAGTTGCGAAAGCTCCACCTGTCCAACCCAATCCTCTGACCCTTCACTTCTCTGTGAGTGCTTGCAAGATCCCAAACACCAAATTATATTTTGTGGATTTTATTTATGTACAATTTGGGGCTCCATATCTTGATATTTATGCTGTTGTGTTTCTATTTTTGATAGTCTTTTTTTCATTGAGCTTATGTCGTCTCCCTATCCGTTTAGGAAATGGGTTAATGATTTGATTCCTTCTTGTTGTTGGCCAAAGTTTAACGGCGAACTATGTTATGAAATATTGACTGCTCCTTTTAAGTTTTGATATTTAACGCGACATATTTTCTTCGAGTTGCCTAATTGTTGTTATGTATATTTTGGAAACTCAGTCAGTTGCAGTTAAATTTGTGATGCTTGTGGATTGATTGGAACTATATTAAGGGAAGATTTTCTAGTGATGCTAATTGACAACAACATGTTGTAGTTATTTGTATTTGTAATGTTGTTATGGCCCTGCAAATATTAAAAATTCATTTTTATATGTTTTCGGCAATTTAAAAGTATAAATGACCTTGTGGTTGCTTTCATGTAGGATTAGATAAATTTAGATTCTGGTTTTAGTTGTACAATTTTTGGTCAAGCATGTGATGAATCTAATCTTGATTTAGGCTTACAATAATACTTGTTTTAGAGAAGGCTTTAAACACATTTTGGGTCAATCAAAACACTGTCTTGGAACATACTTGAGCACTCTTCTCGAGAGTTTGTTTAATTACAGTTGTTGAAAGAATTGAAGCGCTTTGAGGACCGATTCACTTTCTGCTTTCCTTTTTTTTTTTGGTTGCTAGTTTTGGGGGGTGGGTCGACCTGTTTTTTTTTTAATGGTTAAGTCATAAAAATGGGGATTGGTGATTTAATTAATTGGAAGATATAGAAAACCTTAAATCACTTTAAGCATAAGCTAAAAAGTAGGTCTCCTAGATTTTAGGTGCACACCCTAGGTGAGAGCCCATCCGCCTATTCCTCAGTGTAGACTTCTTAGACTTTAGGTGCACACTCTAGATGAGAGTCCATCCACCTAGTCCTCAGTGTAGGCTTCCTAGAGTTTAAGTACACACCCTATGTGAGAGTCCATCCACCTAGCCCTCAGCATAAACTTCCTAGTTTTAAGAAGCACAACCTAGGTGAGAGTCCATCCACCTAATCCTCAGCATAGGCTTCCTAGATTTTAGGAGCACACCCTGAGTGAGAGTTCATCCACTTATTTTTTCAGTATAAGCTTCCTAGATTTTAGGAGCACACATTAAGTGAACGTTCATTCACCTAATCCTCGAATGCACAGTGAAACTAGACACTTGACCCTAATCCACAAACTGACTAAGACACTAGATATGATGCACCGAGACGTGACACATGCTTTCTTAATTAAATCAACAATAAAATTCCCTCAATGACTTAATCTACAATGAAACCCAGTGCATCGGGATTTGAGCTTGAATATTACAGTCAAATCCTCCTAACAATTGGGGAAATTTCTTAATGTCACATATGATCATCAGATTAGGATAAATCTAGGGTCTAGGTGGTGAGGGCGATGACGACATTGCTTATGTGTGCTTAAACGAGGGATACAAAGTGAGATTATTAGAATAGTATCTCCTACCTCAAGGATCTTCAATAAGGGAAAGGAAAAGATACTATTCGCCAATTCTTGGTGGGATCATTGCCCTCGACACTCTTAAGTTGTCAGTAGTTCTAGCACGATTAGAGTGACTAGCCTGTGAACTATACGACTTTACAAAATATTTACGAAAATAAAACAAAATTTCTTTTGCATGATTAAAAGAACTCTGCATAAAAAAGACTTAAATAATAACTTTTGCATGAAAATCTTTCTATGAAAATCTATAAAGGTCCACGGCTAGTCACTTGGATTGACGTTAAGGACTGCCTTCTGTAGATTGTCGGGTCGGTAACTCATGTTCAAGGTCGGGAAGCACACAGCCCAGCTTTGAGCCCCCACTTTTACCAATGTCTTATACCTAGTCCTGATCTTTCATATGTGGCTAAGGGTTTCTTTTGGTCGTGATTTTTACAACTCAATTTTCTGACTTTCACGCTAGGTTTTCTCGCTTTGTTTACTTTTCTTGCGAGTTTATTTAAATCTGGTACAAGTCATGTTACGCTTGCAATATTAATCACGCAACAGTAGTAGATGCTCAAGTACGCTTTTACAGTTTATCTAAAGCATTGTACTTTACTGTATTTTACCTTTCAAGTACATTTTATTTACTTGCGATTTGTTTATTCTCAATGCAAAACCAAAATTGAAACAAAACAAAATCAAACATTGACACTAAAACTGTGAAGCACAAATCACCAATCTCAAATACTTAAACTCTGGAGCTGTCGCGACGACAGGAGCTTGGAGCCAATTTTGTGGGCAGCACGACGGGGAATTTAGACCGAGCAGCGAGAGGATCTTCTTCAGCATTATCTCTTCCTAGTATAATAACAATCCATAAGACTTCGAGGTAGTTTGCGTAGCGTGATGTAAATCCTCACACTCCCTTTTTAGGCTCCTGTACAACCATGTTGTGCAGTGTAAGTCCTAACCCGTCTTAAGTTCCAAGGTCGTCGTGTGATACTACGTAAACCATCTTATCTCTGCAGGCTATTTGCATAATCGGGTATTATGCGAATGTAAATCCCAAATAATAAAATTGGCAGAATTGAATAATTGAATAACATCATCTCTAAAAATGCAGCCACACAGTAGGATAGTTTGGGAAGTCATTGAGGGTTCTCCTCAAGATCTATGACATCCCCTATCTTTTCTTTTCTTTGAACTCCTAAAATAAATGTTCCTATTTGAGTCACTCTCACTTGTTTTTCTACATCCTACCATGAAAACCTGAACTTTGACTTCTTGAAGACTAGAACAACTGATCATTATCGAAAGTTTTCTCAAGTGACCCCAGTCATTTGAGATGTAATTAACTATAGGGGCTTGCCTTTATAGGGAACTTGGAACTCAGGTAAAATAAACCATATTTAATCTTTGTATTAGATAGGGGAACTTGTCGGTCATACATAAAAAGGTTCGCAGACCAAACGGATCTCACAAATCTCTTAGTTTGCAGGATTGGGTCTATCGCCGAGGTCTACACTTATCTTTCAGGAGGGTGTAGAATTCGCGGTATCGGGCACGATCATGCAATCTATTAGACGAATAAGATCCGTTTGGTCTCATTTTTCAAAAATTAAAACATATTACTTTTAAAACTCAAATTATATACCTCTTATACTTAAATTAAATTTCAAAAATTATTTTCATATTCATATTTTCAAATCTATCGAAAAAGTTGACTGACATCCAGCCCTTTAGGAGAATATATAATGGAGTTTATTAAGCACCAATATAGGTTGGGTCACTATGTTTTCTAACAATTGCAAACATTCAACAAGTTCAAGCGATGCAAAAACTTGTTGATAGTATCTGGCTTAGTCAACACATCTGCTACATTTTCATTGTATGATCCAGCATAGTGAACCCCACCTACAACTGTACTCCCCAACAGTTCATAGATATTACCTGAAGTTAACTTTTCTTACATCACAGTCAGTGCATCATTAACAAGTCAGTGCATCATTAACAATTCTGATGGTTTCCATATCCTCATCTGTCTTAGAAATAAAATAATTTTTATGTAAAGTACAAAAAGAAATTAAATTCTTCTTTCAATCCGAAATATGTTTGATCTCACATAATGTTCTAACAGTGTCATCATACATTTTAATTATGACTTCCCCAATACCAACAATATATGCAGCATCTATCATCACCTAAATAGACTGAGCTAGAATTAGTTAATCTGTATGAAGTAAATCACTTCTTGTTAGATGTTATGTGATAAGAATATCATGAATCAAGAATTCATGCATCTATAAACTGAGTTAATGAAATTGAAAGCATATCACCATCACTGCAATCTGAATTGTCACTCTGCACCACATTTACAGACTTGGATGATGCATCACATTTCTCCCCAGTCTGCTTCTTAAGTTTTGGACAATCTCTTTTCATATGACATGGTTCCTTGCACTTGTAGCAATAAATCGACTTTTTGCCTCTAAAGTTTCGCCTTTCAGAGCTCTCCTTTTTCTTCCTTTCTCGATTTTGATTACTCTTAACATATAAACTGTCTCCATGAGAGTTTTCTCATGCATTCTGCTTCCGCTGGTTGTGAGTCAACAATGTTGCATTAATCTCATCAAATTTGATAGTTTCTTTCTCATATGTCAGAGTAGTCACCAGGTGTTCGTAAGAAACAGATAATGAACACAACAGAATCATTGCTCGGTCTTCATCCACAATATTGTTGACCTCACTTTTGGTTTAGGCCTAGTTTCTCCTTTTTTTTACAGTCTAGGATATAGCCATAGGACTTTCCTGTCGACTATTCCTAGAAAACTAGCGAAGGAACCCTCCCCGTTAGAAATTCTGAGTTTTTCTTTGCTCGACTTGAAGTTCTGCATAGTAGTTTTGGCCTCTAGCACTTAGTAGGTAGGGCTACAGTGAAGAAGCTCAAGGAGATTCCTTATAGGATTGTTGGCATTAGGATTGGTTGTACGCGTTCAACTGGCATCGTTGCACTCTGCACCGTCTTGTTTAATTGAGCTCGAGCCGAGTTTTTGAAGTGATTCGGGTCGTGACGCGTTTTTATCTCGATCGTCGACGAGGTTACCTAAACAAATTCGGTTGACGAAACGGATTGCGCCGACGCGTCCGAAACGTCGATTTTTCCTAGAGGGACGTTCGTTTCACCACGACGACGTGTCTGGGGAAAGATACACATTTAAGTGTTAATTATAATAATAAATAATAATAATATTATTATTATTATTATTAATCCCTAACCTAATTTTATTTTTCTTCCCCACCCTTCTTATGTGTCTCGATCCCGTGGGCCTTAGAGTTGGCTCGTTCGGTCACCTGACCCGCTCCCTCTTCGTGTCGTTGGAACGGCTCGTTCCCGCATTCGCCTCTCGCACGCCCGACCGTAGGGTAGGCTCCCCATTCCTTATCGGATCTCATCCTCTGCCTCTCTCGCACGCTCGTATGGGGCGTCTGCTCCTCCCGTTTCCTCGAGTCGAATACGATCCTTCGATTGGTTCTTCTCTTTCTCTCGTCTATATAGGACTCTACTTAGAGCATTAAAAAAAAATCTCTGAGGAAGGGAAAACTCTTCCAAATTTCTTTCACTTTCTTCTTTAATTTCTAGTGCTTGGGTTGGCTTCCTCTTGCTGTTGGAAAGGAGTTTGAGTTGGGAAGTATTTTTCTGAAACTTTTGTGTTGGATTCTGCTTTAAAGAGGTACTCCTCCCCTCCTATGTGCCTTAATCCTTTTCAGTTTCTCTCGGCCAGGCTTCTGGGAATAGTTTTCTTTGGATGGTACAGCATGCTAGTCTGGTATTGCACCTATATTTTATAATATTTGTTAATTGAGCATCTAGAAATGGAAATGTAAGCATGTTCTAGGAGTTAGACTTGATTACTTGCTTAAAATGGTGAAACTATGGCATGTTTCTATTTACTGTGGCATGTTTCTATTGAAAGCAATTAGGTTGAAACATGACTTTGAGACAATGTTAGCTCCTCTTGCAAGCATGTTAGGATATGTATCATGAAGCTTTTCATTTATTCTTATTTAGCATGGAATATTAGAAAGTTTATTTGGTCTTTCACACATATGGAAGACTCGGTTTTGGCATCTTATAATTCTTTTTGGCTTGAAATAAATGCATGTTATGAGAAATTTACCTTGATTTGGAAAAGTTCTATAGTTGTTCTTATTTGAAACACGTGGTGGCCCTATGTTTTTGATGTTTCGAGGGCATGAGGATGTTTTTTAGCCTTTGTTGTGGCCTGGTTTTGAGCCTTAGCTGCGGTTCGGTTTGGTTCTTGTTGGTACTCGGTTTACACTATTGAAGCATGGGATATTGATTTCATCGAGGCCTTTGGCTTTGGTTTTAGTTGAGGTTTGGTCCTAATGATTTGAGTTCCATTTATTAGCCTCGGAAGCTTGTCTTTTGGCTCTGGTTAGGGGCTCGGTTTGCTGGTTTAGCTCCTACCCGAGAGCCTATGTTTGTGCTTTATACATGTCCCTACCCGAGAGGTGGCTTGGGGGCTTGATTTGGTTTGTTTTAGGCCCTCGCCCGAGAACTTGTCTTGGTGTGTTGTGCTGTCCTTATTCGAGAGCTATTGGATGGTTTCCTACTCCTACCCGTGAGACATATTGAGGGTTGTTTAATTTGATTTGGTCCTTCTTGTTGGGCTTTAATTACTTGGATGATTGTTGGTGGATCAAATTTGTCATCCCAAAATTATGGTTATATTTGTACTCTCTTATGTATATCAAAGATCCTCGTGGAATTGATTTGGATTGCCTTGGTCGTGAGTCTTTCTTGTGCCTTGGGTTGCCTTGGTCGTGAGCCTTCTTTATGCCTTGGGTTGCCTTAGCCGTGAGCCTCTTTTGGCCATGTTTCTTGCCTTAGTCGTGAGCTCCTTGTTCTGTTGGTGGCTTTGGCCGAGAGCCTTGGTGGCTGCTTCCTCTTCTCTATTGACCCCGGTCAAGAGCATTTATGTGGCTTTATTGGAATGTTCTATGTTTATTTGGTATGTGAAGCTATTGAGTAATTTGGGAGTTGGAAAATCTTAATTTTGGCATGAGTTTGGAGGTGTCGATGGTAGTCTTCCCCGGGTAACTTTCCTTTTGTTCAATTCATGGAATTTGGAGGATTTTCAAGTCCTATTTAGGAGAGCATTTGGTTGAATTAAATTGAGCCATGGGAGATAATTTTTTTTTAGGTTAGACACTAATATCAGGGAGGTCATTTGTAGGTGATCGTCGTGTCGGTTCGGGCCCGTTTCGACTCGTTCGAGATAGAATTTGGAAAGAACACCCTCCTTGGGTTGATCCAATTCTAACAAAGCGAGAAAATAGCATCCTTTCGGATTGATTCAAGGACCTTAGGCCCTAACTTCTCAGGTCTTTTCGTTACGAGTTTTGAGGGTTGATTCATCCTCCGTCTTTTCGGTGTTTTAGGTGGATCGGTGCCTCCTCTCTCCACCCCACTTTTGTTTTTTTTTCCTTGCTTCTTGGTTCGGTTTTTTATGTTTATGTACGATACATAAGTGTCTACGTATAGCTTTTTGCTATACGAGAAGCCATCAAACAATGTTGCAAGTAGATCGATTTTGTTTTGGGGCATAGGGCAGTGATGACAAAGGCACATCAATGGTAGAGCGGAATGATATTTCATCCTACGACATCGAGACACCCCCACGGACCCGGTGAACTGTAGGATGTAATATCATTCACCGACATAAGACTAGCGGGAGTTGGTAGTCCTACGTCCGACAGCGTGATCGACTCATGGACAACTGTACTTTTTCAAAACTAATAAAAACAAATTTGATAATAACATATACACCTTTTTTTAAACAAAAATGTATTTTTCGCTACAAACAAAATTGATACAACTCACTTTTGTATGCTTGAAACATATGTGCATGCTAAAAATATAAATTTTAAATACTTTTTAAAATTTGGTTGTCCACCTGTTGATCACCTACTTCAGTCCAAAGAAGTACCCTCCTAAGTTATGTTCAATAGGACACCCTTCTAGTTGAGTGGCGGACTTTATACATGTAGGTGACCGAGTATACTTCGACGACCCTCGAGTACAAATATATATTTGAGTCTAGCCCTACCCGAGTGCTTGTGGTCCCCTCTTTTTAGACTTTTTCATATGTCTTATCGAAACTTTTGGTCAAAACACTCGCGGACTTTTTCTGGGATTTTCCCATGTTTTCTATGTTTTTCATCGATTTATTGATTCGTCGGTTTCCTCGTACTTTTTCTATCGTGAGTCTTTTGACAATCTTTCTCGAGTTTTCTGGACGATATTTATTTTCTTCATTAGCTTTTGTTTATATGATGTATTTCGGCTTGTTTCTTCAAATTTTGTTACTTGCACCCGTTGCATCAACTACACCTAAGAAACAGCGGATCTCTCAGATAAACAGGTTTGTTTTGTGTTTACAGCATGTTACTTTCTTGCAGTCACTCTCCTGATGTACCTTTTACATTTTCTTTACACCGCATGTTGTACTGTTCTTTTTTCACTGAATACTCTACTGTTTGTCATGTACTGCACACTCTACTGTTATTCCATACACTGTACAACTTCAACATGCCTTTCGTAAAATATTTAAAGAACCACAATCATATAGTCGTCTGATTTGACATCATAATTCGCCACCCTAGAAAATCTAAACCCGTCACGACAAGGAGCTTGGAGCTAGCGTTGTGGGTTGAACGGTCATCTTCAACAACAAAACATGTCTTTCTCAGCTAAACCATTCCTAAAAATTAAACAACCAAGTCATAGGACCTCGATGTTATTTGCCTAGCGCAACATAAATCCTCACCTCATTTTTAGGCCTTTGCACAATCATGTTGTGCAATCTAAGCTCTAATTCGCCTTAGGATTCTGAGATTGTCTTCTTTCACGACCTAAATCTTCACATCTTCCAGGCTATATGAGTGATCGTTTCACACAGATATAAGTCCTAATTAAATAAAATTAGCATGATGAAATACTTAAATATTTCTCCTCTAAACTGAAGCCAAACAATAGAATTGTTTGGGAAGTCACCGAGGTTCTCATTTGGATCTGTAACATCCCCTAGTTCTTCTTCTGTTAGATTCTACAATGAATGTTCCAAGTTTGAATCATTCCCCTTTGCGCACCTCTTTGTCCGATTTCGTTGAAAATTCTTATCATTTTGACCTCCTTGAAGATAATTTTTCCTGATTTTTATTGAGAGTATTCTTAGGTGACTTCGGTCATTTAAGATGTAATTAACTATAGAGGTTGCCCTTATAGAAAGCTTTTCAGAACCCAGCTTAATATAAACTCTATTTAATTTTTCATATTAAATAGGGGAAATTATCGGCAAATAAAACGGTTTCGCAGACCAAATGGACATCATATATTTCTTAATTTATTTGATTAAGTCTCATCCTCAAGTCTTGTGCTTTTCAGAACCCAGCTTAATATAAATTCTATTTAATTTTTCATATTAAATAGGGAAAATTATCGGCAAATAAAACGGTTTCACAGACCAAATGGACATCATATATTTCTTAGTTTATTTGATTAAGTCTCATCCTCAAGTCTTGTGCTTATCCTTCGGGATAGATACAATGTTTGAGGTGTAGTGTCTTTCATTTAAACTATAAAAAATATAGGGTCAGTTTGATTTCATATTTTTCTAAACTTAAATCTATATGAAAATTAAAAACGTCATTCTGAAGCGAGCGACGGGATCTCGATTCCGGTGACCAACAACTTCTTACGAGCAACTCCCCCAACCAAAATAGTGTCAACAAATACTCACATCAAGCCTTAATAAATCTGTGATTATTCAATTGAAGTCATTCACATGCTGCGTCAGATCAGAACAAGTGATTATTTGATTGAAAACATTCACATAATGTGTCAAATCATAACATTCTTGCATCTTCAACCCATACAGCTTTTGTTTCAGATACAATTTATTCATCAGAGATTTCGACATGAACTGAGTTTTCAATTTCTTCCATACCTCCCCTGGAGATTTCAGATTCATCATGTGATACATAACCTCATCTGTCAGGCATAGGTGTATGGTTGCTACCACTCGTTGTTGCAATTCTTCTCAATCTTCATCTTTCATAGCATCTGGTTTTGATGTCTGCAAAGCTTTCAAGATTCCTTGTTGAGCAAACAAATTTTTAACTCTTGTTTGTCACAATCCAAAGTCATCAAACTTCATCACCTCGAATTTTGTACCATAAATTGTCTTCTCTTTGATCCTACCACAAATCTTTCTAAACAATCCTTTAATAAAGATTCTCTTAATCTAGTTTCCCAGAAAAATGAATTTTCCTTAATAAAATTTTCTCAGTAATCCTTTTCCTTAAACTTCCATGAAAAGCTCCAATTTCCTTCTCGAAAAGCTCCACCTCCTCTTTTCAGAAAAACTCATTTTTACTTCCAGAAAAGCTCCGCTTTTCTTCTCAAAAAAGCTTCATTTTTGCTTTCCAGAATAGCTCACCTTCCAGAAAACTCAATTTTCCTTCTCAGAAAAGTTTCGCCTCCGCTTTTCTTCCATAAAACTTCGCTTTTGCTTTCCTTTTTCGTCTCCAGCGCGATTCAGCAATTCACGCCGTCGGGCGAACTACTTCTCTGTGCAGCTTCCGAACTGAATCCTGCAAACACCTCCCGCACAAATATCTACGTCGGCGTGGAACTCCAGCGCGAAACTCCTCCCGTGAATTTTCATGTGCATCGAGCTCCTCCTACGTTTTAGAGAGAATATTCCCTCTGGTGGAGATGGAAGATTCCTTGATTCTCATCCGACGAACAGCCTGCAGCAAATCGCTTCGGCTTCGCAAACTCCTGTGTTCGCGGCAGCCTCCCGCGAACAATCCTTCGCGCCTACGTCCACCAACCTCCCGCAAACTCTTTCGGCTTCGCCTTCGCAAACTGGTCCTCCCGCGCAATTCCCGCCCTTCGTGAACTCCTTGCTGCCTGCGCCAACAATCTTCCGCAAATCGCCAAAGTTCTTCACTAAATCGTTGAAGCCCTGGAATTCAACAAACTCCTCTGCTCTAGCCGCCAAATCTTCTTTATTCCTGCGCCGCTGAAATTTTTCTTCCCTGCTTTCGAACTTCGCTCTAATACCACTTGTTGAGAAATTAGGGCAAAGAAAAATAGGAATCGACACAAATCCAGAAGAACATACAGAAATTTACGAGATTTGACAAAGATGTCTATATCCTCGGGGAGCAGAGCGGCGACTTTTTTTTCAATATTCCGAAAAGAATACATAATACAAGATTCAGAATCTCACATAGGGTTACAAACATGACATATATATAACCCTATAGTACAACATATAATTATTTAAATTACTCATGTACCAAACCGCGAGGGTGTTGCCCCCGCACCCCCAACCCACATAATGAAACACCCCCGATTAGATAGATCCTTTTGCTCCACTCTGCTCGTGGGCTCCGCTCCGCCCTAGCACCTGTCCCATTTATGGTATAAGAGTCATACCTAATAACAATCTATTAGCGGGCACAGATTCTTACTCATCTTGTATTTTTGGTCGCCTACTAGCTCGCACAACCATCCTTTAAAAAAGTAAAATTCTTACACTATTTAATATTTTATTTACTGATATTACATCATAGTTATCGACATCTACATATTATCTACTATAGCTATGTACATTTAAAGAACGTGCAATTTGTGACTAGTTGTGTTCAATAACCATCAACACACCCAACATCAGCCATATATTAAAAATTTGAGCATTATGTGAAAAAACATAAAAGTTTAGGTGTGAGATATGTAAATACGTAAGAATTGTATGCTATTTATGTAAATTCATCTAAGAAAAAGAAGGTTTTGTTGTGTCTAATTCCGTAAATGTTGTCATTCAGCTATCCATGCATAATTTAATATTGACATCAATAGATGGTTATTTTACGCACGTGCATTTTACAAATCGTGTTAAATAACCATCAGCACACCCAACATCAGCCATACATTAAAGATTCGTGTAAGAAAGTTTAGACCTGAGATTTGTAAATAAATAAGAATTATGTGCTGCATATGTAAATGGCCCTTAAGAAAAAACAAAGGTATCCTTGGATCTATTTACGTAAATGTTGATGTTCAGCCATCCACGTATAATTTCAAAATGAAAAACATAGAAGCATATAGGGAATGTCCATAAAGTGTAAGAGACTGATGCTTGCATTTTAGATTAACTTAGTGCATATTATCAATACTTGCTCATAATCTACATTCGTATTGCATAAACAGAGTTCCATGAAGAAAGTAATAATTTTTATACAGTATACTCGTACTTGAAGAGAAACTCTATACCAACACTATTGTTTATTAGCTATCATATGAAAATTGGATTATTGATTATAGAGTAAGGCTGAATACCCCTTCTAAAAAAGCCATTATAGAACAAAACAAATAAATTTACCGGGTCAAGCTGTGATCTGAAATCTCTGTCAACAACAATTCTGGCCACCGCCTGCAAAAAATAATGTAAAACCTAAAATTTATTCCGGAAATGATGGTAACCAAAAAAATAAAAACTTATATCTCAAATTTAATATAAAGTTGTAAAATAAATCCATCTTTGAATATCCATAAAATATCACCAATTTCAGTCAACTCAATTTATGTGGCCAAACTTAGCATCATATGTACAAAAACATGGCCTACTTTTCAAGAGAAGGCATACACATTGTCATAAAGGTTTATTATGACCTTTGAAAGGAATAACATAAAAAATTTTATGTTTCTCTTCCTTCAACAAGAGCAAGCTAGACAAGGAACACTAAAATGAGTATGGCAAATACTAGAGCCTTGCTCAACTATATGTTGTGAAATCTTTATACTAGACCAGTTGTTGTGGTACATAGAAATAAAATAGAAGAACGATCGACGAAGCAAAAAATAGAACGAGAAAAATTCACACCAGAAAAGAATAGTAACACCACAACGGAACACACAGATTTATGTGGTTCGACAAATTGTCTACCTTCACGAAGTTGCAGAAGATTTTAGTACTTGAGGAATTTACATTAGCCGATCACCTCGACTTACAAGAGGAATTTCTTACTTCCACTTCATTGATATCTCTTCTTCTATCTCTGTTTTTTTTTCTCTGCACCGAGATACACTGAAGAAACTCTATACCGAGATACACCGAAGAAGACAAACTTACAAGAAAAATAAATTCAATTTCTCTTCTGTCACAAGTCATCAAGAAGAAGCCTAGAGAGAATAATCTTCTTCTTCTTCTTTCTACTTTTTGTCGCAAGGAACTACCTCTTGCACTTCTCTTCCTCTACCTCAATGAAACCTTCCTCTATCCCGAGGAAACCAAAGAAGAACTCAAACCGAGACTTCTCATTCAAAACGAATGAGAGTCGTGTGAACATTTTTATCGCGAACAGAAAGAGAGGAGCGTTGATTCGCGAACTTGAGCTGGAGTTGGCGGGAGCAGCTCGCGACATTTCGCGATCGAGCATGGACGGAAGTGGCGTGATCTTTCACGATCGAGAACAGGAAGCTCTAGCGCCGATTCGCGAAACGAAAGGCGGGATCGGGAGTTATCGGGCTCCAGCTAACAAATCTCCCACTCGGAGACCGATACACATGCTACAACATCTCCTTCCTCGAATTGATCTGCTCCACTGGCGGTGTCGCCATTTTCTTCAAACATGAATCCTCCAACTTGAATCATCCACTATGAATCTTCCACTATGAATACTCCACTTTGAATCCTCCACCTCTACAACTCAAAGTCTCTGTCTTCACTCCAGAAGACCAACTGAAGCTGTGCACAACTTCAGTTTTTTAAGAGTAACACCCTCAGTCAACATATCAGCAGGCTCCACATAAGTTTGCACCTCCAAGCTATTTTTTTGGTCAATGTTGTGTCTTCTTACAACTCTCACTGCATGGGCAACATCATGTCTCTGCTGAAAGCCTTTTTCAACAAGTTTAGCATTGTATCTCTTACTGTCATCACGCAGTCTTCACCTGGTACACCAACTTGTTGTGCAATACCTTCTTCCCTGATGGAAGTTATGTCAGCTCCACTTGCTCGAACTTTCATCTTGTAAGATTTCTTCATACCTCTGTGGTTCTTCAACATCTGTTAGTGGAACAATAAGAATGGGTGCCCCGGACCCACTTTCCTCTTCACTTCTATCAAT
>NEWO01000003.1:69988-82295 GCA_003013225.1 Phalaenopsis aphrodite | reverse complement strand
TTCCTCAGTCAAAATCAAATCACTAATATCATCGTATTTCAGTTTAAATTTACCTGCAGAACTGCTAATCGCTATCCTCATGGTTTCTCAACTATTCGACAATGAAGCCAACAAGATCAGTGCATATATCTCATCATCAAAATCAATTTACATAGACAATTGATTTGTAATAGTATTGAAATCATTCAGGTGTAGAGCAACAGAAACACATTCCATCATCTTCAAATTGAATAATTTCTTCATCAAATATACATTGTTATTCGCCGATGGTTTTTCATACATACCTGATAAGACTGTCATGAGATCTACAGTTGTCATTTTCTTGACAAAGATGTGTGCAACGGACCTCGATAGAGTCAATCAAATAACCCCAGAACTTGTTGATCCAACAAATTACATTTAGCCTCATCCATCCTTTTAGGTTTTTTCCTCAATAATGAAAGATGAAGTTTCTTCTCATAGAGGTGGTCATCTATCTGCATCCTCCAGTAATCAAAATTTGTGTCATCAAATTTCTCGATCCCTGAAACCTTCACTTCATCTGCAATCATCATTCTTTCTCTGATCTGAACAAAGCTCTGATACCAGTTGTTGTTGCGAGATCAAGATAAACAAGTTCGTTTGGTATATCTATAAATCAACAAGAGAACGATCGATGAAGCAAAAAGTAGAACGAGAAAAATTCACACCATAAAAGAACAGTAACACCACAGCGGAACACACAAATTTACGTGGTTCGGCAAATTGCTTACGTCCACGGAGTTATAGAAAATTTTACTACTTGAGAAATTTACATCAGTCGATCACGTCGACTAACAAAAGGAATCTCTCACTTTCACTTCGTTGCTCTCTTCTTCTCTCTACACTGAGATACACTGAAGAAACTCTACACCGAGATACACCGAAGAAGACAAACTTACAAGAGAAATTGAATCAATTTCTCTTCTGCCACAAGCCACCAAAAAGAAGCCTAAGAAGAACAATCTTCTTATTTTTCCTTATTCTTACTTCTGCCGCAAGGAACTACTTCTTGCATTTTTCTTTCTCTGCCCAGAGGAAACCGAAGAACTCAAACCGTGACTTCTCATTCAAACCGAAGGAGAGTCGTGTGAACCTTTTTATCAGGAACAGAAAGAGACGAGCGTTGATTCGCGGACGTGAGCTGGAGTTGGTGGGAGCGGTTTGCTACATTTCGCGATTTGGCGCGCACAGAAGTGGCACGATCTTTCGCGATTGGGAACAAGGAGCTCTGGCGCCGATTCGTGAAACTGAAAGCGGGATCGGGAGGTAATCGGCTCCAGCTAACACTATATAAGAAATAATTGAATTAAAATGGAAACTACACCTTGCTCTATTTTCATTTTTACACTAATTAATGTGATCAAAATCACAATGGAAAAGAAAAAATAATATTATGAAAGAAATATTTTGTTATGGTATAGCTCATATACCATATAAGGACAGACGCTGAATCGAAGTAGAGCGGAGCGGAAAAATCTGTCCAAATTAGGAAATTTCGTGGGTTGGGGTGCGGGGGTAAAGCCCCACGGTATGGTACAGGGGTAATGTTGTAATTACATATTGTACTTAGGGTTTACTCCTAGGGTTATAAATAGGTCTATTAGTAACCTCATGAGGTATCTCTGATTTCTGTAAACCCTTTTCTAAATATTGAAAGGAAGTCAGTACTCTGCTCCCAAGGACGTAGGCATCTTTGTCAAACCTCGTTAAATCTTTGTATTTTTCTGAATTTGTGTTGTTACTGTTTTTTTTCGCCCTAATTTTCTCAACAAGTGGTATTAGAGGCACGTTCGAGGGGAACAAAATTTTCGGCGGCGCAGAAATAAAGAAGATTTCAGAAAGTTTGGCAGCGTTTCGGATTCGTCGCAGAGAAGTTCAGGCGGACGTGAATTTCAGACCTCGGAGGATTCGGTGAAGAAATTTGAGGTTTGTTGTCGTCTTCTGCACGTGACAGGCGATGACACTCGGCACCCGCAAGGAGTTCGCACGATTGTCGGCGAAGGATTCGGGAAGAAAGATCGCGATCGATCGACTTGCATAGGCGAAATTCGCGTACAGGAATCTTCTGCGGTAGTTACGATCTAGGTTCGCTAACCAGAAAGGAAGGCGGAAGGTTCGAGGCGCTGTTTGCGGAGAAAGAAGGGAATAAGGAAATATTTTGCCTTTGCTGGACGAAATATTTCCTTAGATTTTCCTTAAGAAGAAACATAGGAAGGAAGGAATATTTTATTTCCTAGCTGAGAAGGAGAATAGAAAGGGAAAGTCTCGAATTTGGCCTTGGCATGTTCCAAATTTTCTTTGCTGGAGAAGAAACCGGAGAGAAATTAGAAGCTTCTGAAGGAAGGAAAGTTTCTCGAGATTTCAAGGAAACGAATTTCCTTTGCAGGAAGGACAGTCCAATAGAAAATTCGTTGAACGGAAATGAAAGTTTTTTTTATTTGAAATTCGTTAATTAAAGTAAATATTTTAATTAAGGGGTCTAAATTAAAGAAGCTTAATTAAGAACATATTTCAATTTTTTTTTTCAAAAAAAAAATTAAGCAAGGATTTTTGCAGAAGAATTTTTTGCACAAAAATTTCATTGCAGGTTTCATTTTCAGATGACAATTTTTTGTGTGAAATTCGAGGTAGTGAAGTTCGGTGGAACTGGTAACTTCGGATTGTGACAAACGAGCGTGAAAGATTTGTTAACGCAACAAGGAATCTTGAAAGCTTTGCGGGCAGCAAAACCACATGTCATGGAGGATGAAGATTAGAAAGAATTGCAACAACTAGCGGCAGCGACAATACGTCTATGCATGGCAGACGAGGTTATATATCACGTGATAAATTTAAAATTTCCATGAGAGATTTGAAAGAAATTGGAAACTCAATTTATGACAAAATCTCTGAGGAACAAGTTGTATCTGAAGCAAAATTTGTATGGGCTGAAGATGCAAGAAGGTTCTGATCTGGCGCAACACGTGAATGGCTTCAATCAAATAATCACGGATTTATCACGGCTTGATATGAATATTAAGAATGAAGATCGAGCGATGATTTTATTGTGTTTGTTGCTCTCTTCCTATGAATACCTGGTGATTACTCTGACATATGAGAAAGAGACTATCAAAGTTGATGAGATACTGCAGCGTTGTTGGCTCACAACCAACGGAAGCAGAATGCAGAGGAAAGCTCTCACGGCGATAGTTTATATGTTAAGAGAAAGCATGATCGTGGAAGGAAGAAAAAGAATGATCTAGAAGGCGAAATTTCAGATCGAAGTTCAAAGGCAAGAAGACAATTCATTGCTACAGTTGCAAGGACTCAGGTCGTATGAAGCGAGATTGTCCAAAGTTGAAGAAGCAGACTGGGGAGAAATGTGATACTTCATCGAAATTTGTAAATGTGGTGCAAAGTGAAAATTCAGATTGCAGTGATGGTGATATGGTCTCAGTTTCATCAACTAAGTTCACGGATGCATGTATTTTGGATTCAGGGTGCTCTTATTACATAACACCTAACAGGGAATGGTTTACTTCATATAAGCTAACTAATTCTGGCTCGGTCTATTTGAGTGATGATAGATGCTGCAATATTACTGGAATTGGAGAAGTCAGAATTCATATGTATGATGACACAGTTAGAACATTATGTGATGTCAGACATTTCAGATTTGAAGAAGAATCTGATTTATTTGGGCACTCTACGCAGAAATGGTTTTATTCCTAAGGCGGATGAGAGTAGGGAAACCTTCAGAAATGTTAAGGATGCACTGACAGTGCTGAAAGAAAAGTTAACTGCAAGCAATATCTACAAACTATTGGGGAGTACAGTTGTAGGTGAAGTTCATTCTGTGGAGTCAGATGATGATAGTACAAAGTTATGACATATGCGTTTGGGTCATCTCAGTGAACGTGGGATGACAGAATTACGTAGAAGAAACTTGTTGCATTGTGTTAAAAGCTGTAAGTTCGATCTTTGTAAGTTCTGTATTCTTAAAAAACAGACTAGAGTCAGTTTTATTACTGCAAAGCATAAAACAGAAGGGATTCTTAATTATGTGCATTTTGATGTATGGGGCCCTACCAGGGAATTGTCATTAGGAAGATCTCAGTATTTCGTTACCTTTATTGATGATTTCTCCAGAAAAGTTTGGGTGTATTTACTGAAACAGAAATTTAAAGTCTTCTCTAAATTCAAACTGTGGAAAGTTGAGGTGGAGAACCAAACTAGCAAAAAGATCAAATATTTAAGGTTCGATAATGGCACAGAGTACACAGATTCGCAGTTTCAGAAGTTCTATGAGGAGCATGGGATTCAGAGACATTTTTCAGTGCGCAAGACACCGCAGCAGAATGGAGTCCTTAACTGAAAGGGCAGGGTGTTTGAGACTGGATGCAAGGCTTCCTAAAAGTTTCTGGACAGAGACTGTGAATATGGCATTCTATTTCATCAATAGATCACCTCGAGCATCATTGGGTGGCAAGGTCGCAGAAGAGGTATGGACAAGTAATTCAGTTAAATTTGATTATTTATGGATTTTTTAATGTTCTGCTTATGTGCATGTACCTGGAGATGAAAGATCAAAACTTGATATAAAATCCAAGAAGTGCATCTTTTTTTGTTATAAGAAAGGTGTGAAATGATACAAGTTTTGGGATTTGATTGCAAAGAAGATGGTGATCAGCAGAGATCCAGCTTTTGATGAGCAGTTTATGTTACAGCAGAATCAAGATAAGGTGTCAAAAAAAAGTTTCATTTCAGATGGAGTACAGATGAATTTAGAACAACAGCTAGTAGCTTCTGAGAGAGGTGAAAGTTCAAATTCAACATCTGGTGATTTTATTCCAGATGATCTGCAGAATTATAATCTAGTCAGAGATAGACAGAGACGCACCAATGTAAGGCCTCCTAGCAGACTGGGTTATGAATACTTTGTCTCTTGTGCACTTCTCATCAGCAGCAATGATCCAGCCACTTTTCAATGAGCTATCATCAGCCAAGAGAAAGTAAAATGAATGGGTGCAATGGTTGAAGAGATGAAGTCTTTGCAGAAAAATCGCACATGATAGCTAGTTCAACTTCTAGAGGAAAAGAAGACAATTGAGTGCAAATGGGTCTACAAAAGGAAACCAGTAGTATCAGAAAAAGAAGGGGAAAAGTTCAAGGCTCGACTTGTTGCAAAGAAATTTTTACAGTAGAAGCGGATAGATTATGATGAAATTTTTTCTCCTGTAGTCAGACATACTTCAACCAGGGCAGTGTTTGCATTAGCAGCTATTTGGGATTTGCATTTGGAGTAGATGGATGTTAAAACTGCTTTCTTGCATGGTGATCTGGAGAAGCAGATTTACATGGAGCAGCCAGAAGGGTTCACTCAACCTGGACAGGAGCATCTGGTTTACAGGTTAAAGAAATTGTTGTATGGGTTAAAACAGTCTCCAAGACAATGGTACAAGCGGTTTGACTCCTACATGATGCATATTGACTACAGGCGATGTGAGTAAGATTGTTGTGTTTATGTGAAGAGCCTTGATGATGATTCTATTATTTTTTCGTTACTGTATGTTGAGGATATACTGATTGTTGTAAAGAAATATGAATGATTTCTGTGGTTTGAAAGCTTTATTGAGTCAGGAATTTGACATGAAAGACTTGGGTCATACGAAGAAGATT
Source organism: Phalaenopsis aphrodite (assembly GCA_003013225.1). Classification (NCBI taxonomy): domain Eukaryota; kingdom Viridiplantae; phylum Streptophyta; class Magnoliopsida; order Asparagales; family Orchidaceae; genus Phalaenopsis; species Phalaenopsis aphrodite. Next base: position 76,616 of record NEWO01000003.1, on the reverse strand, counting down.
CTTGAAATATAGATTCATCGAGACAGAGACTCAAGACAATTATGTTTATCTCAACGAGGTTATGTTGAGAAAGTGTTGAAAAGGTTTGAGATGAGCAAAACAAAGTCTGTAAGCACTCATTTGGCACATCATTTTAAGTTTTCTTCAGAACAGTGTCCTAGGATTGATACAGAAATTGAAGACATGACAAAGGTTTCATATGTCAGTGCAGTTGGTTGTTTGATGTATGCAATGGTATATATCCGTCCTGATTTGGCTCATGCTGCTAGTCAAGTCTGCAAATACATGGCTAAACCTAGAAGACGATATTGGAAAACAGTCAAGTAGATTTTCAGGTATCTGAAGGGTACTGTAAGACATGGAATTATTTTTGGCAGTCAGCAGAATGATCATTCAGTTGTGGGGTATGTTGATTCAGACTATGCAGGTGATTTTGATGGTAGAAAGTCTACAATTGGTATGTGTTTACTTTTGGTGGAGGGTCTATATGTTGGGAATCAACAATTTAGTCTATTGTGACATTATCTACAACTGAAACAGAGCACATGACAGTAGCTAAAGCTGCTAAAGAAGTCTTATGGCTTGCTGGGCTAGTAAAGGAACTGGGCGTTGAGCAAGGTGGAGTTCAGTTGTATTGTGACAGTCAGAGTGCTATTTACCTAGCTAAGAACCAGGTGTACCATGCGAGAACCAAGCACATTGATGTCAGGTATCACAAGATCAGAGAGTTGATTGCTTCTGATGAAATACTATTGCATAAGGTTCATACTGATGAGAATGCAGCTAATATGTTGACCAAGCCAGTTAATATCAACAAGTTCTTGCATTGTTTGGACTTGTTGAATGTTTGCAGTTGCTAGAGAAGCATGGTGGCCCAACCCACAGTGGTGCAGGTGTAACTCCCGGGTATTTTTCTCCTAAGGAACTGGATATTCGCCAAGGTGTAGATTTGTTATGGCATGACTCATATACCATATAGGGACAGGCGCTGGATCGGAGAGGAGCGGAGCGGAAGAATCTGTTCAAATTGGGAAGTTACGTGAGTTGGGGTGCGAGGGCAAAGCCCCGCGGTATGGTACAGGGGTAATGTTGTAATTACATATTGTACTTAGGGTTTACTCTTGGGGTTATAAATAGGCATGTTAGTAACACCAGGAGGTATCCCTGATTTTTGTAAACTCTTTTCATAATATTGAAAGGAAGTCGTAGCTCTGCTCCCGCGGACATAGACATCTTTGCCGAACCTCGTTAAATCTCTGTGTTCTTCTGGATTTGTGTCGTTATTGTTTTTCTTCGCCTTAACTTTCTCAACACATTTCAATCTAGAAATATATTTATCCTGCATTTTCACTATAAGTTGCACAGAAAATTCTCACTATATTAATGGGCAGAAAAAAAAAGCAATGCAGGGATAAAAATTATCTAAGTCAAAAAAATTACAAAGTGGTACATTAAAACTAATCCATGAATTGCGAGTAAACAGAAAGTTTTCAAAAAATATTTGTGTAATAATTTTGAAGGAAAGCAAAATGAAATTGAATGGGCTACAGACTAGAGACTCCGGTGAAAAATATACTCTTTCATTTACCCTCATTTCAGTCTGTGTGAGATATGTCTGCCCATCAGGATCACGTGATAAGTGAACTTTCTGTCCGAACCTCTCTCCAGCATCAGTCCATTCTTTACTCACATCAATATCATCCCACATTAGCATCATGTCTTTCGAATCCACGCAGTCATCCCAATATTTGTAGTACATAGTCATATTAAAGCATTTGATAATCTACAATGAAGTCAAATAAATAATATAAAATAAAATAAATATGCAAAAATTGCAGCCTTTCTAAGGCAGTCGCTCTCAGCAACTAATGTGGTAGTGGTATTTAGTATAAGCATAAGGAATGCATGTAAACAATTGAAATTACTATACAAGAAATTAAATTCTTGGCTAAAATATTCAGCTACCTTACATTCCTGGTTAAGGAGAAAGTGTTTACAGTGCATGTAAAAACGTACTAAGATTTTTTAATTTGTGAGTTTAGAAAAGCCATAAAAGTTGCCGCTATTAAAATTCCTAAACTTGCACCTTCATTAACTTGAAATAATTCTAATACATGGTTTATAATCTTCATTATGGTAGTGTCAGAAGCTTGAGAAAAATATTGAAGCAAAGTGATTTGTTTCATAGAAGCTAAATGAATAAGAAGTTGATGACTTGGATGTATTATGGCCAACGAAACACCAAGTTAATGACATCAAGTTTATAAATAACACCAAGCAAATTGTTTCTGAATTTATCGCAGCAGGTTGGAAGCTGGAGGGAGGAACAGGGGAATCGTTTGGAGACGGACACATCGGAATGAGTTACGGATGAAGGAACGGTCGAGGGGACTCCTGACCGGTCCAAGCCACGACTGCCGCTACAGTTACCGCCAGTTCGCGGTACTGTAGCATGTAGCAGGTGTCACAAAAATATGCGGGAAGCTCCCGCTCCCGCGTCAGATTGGCAGATGTATACTTTGGCTATTGAAGAGAAGCTTGCGAAAAGGATTATCTTCTGAAGAAAATGGATAGAGAAGAGTATCTGCAACACAACAAAGGGATCATTTTGTCGCTTGGATTTAGAAAAAATTGAAATTTGAAATATTCATGCTGAGAAGTGAAGTTCTATTTCTGTCTCGCAAAGAAAATGTGCTACGAAAATTTAAACATATATTATATTTTCCCCATAATATTGAATTGGGAGCAACAGGACATAGCCATCAATTGAAAGAACCTAAAAAACCTCTGTATTTATAGGGTGATTATGTTTTATATTTTTTCACGCTGTGTTTTGCATGGATTTCACTTATTTTGCAACAATTCTTGATTTGCTAGAGCTGATACGAAATAAATACCGGAATTAAACTCCATGAACACCTTTAAAGCTCCTTTAGTGATTGAATTCACGCGAAATCAGTTAAAAATGAAATAATTTCTAACTACTACCACCCGCAAAAGCCCAAATATTAAATCCAACTCCACTTTGCTGTAATCAACAATTAACTTCGTGCAGATTATATAATAAAAAGAGCTTAAAAAAATTTAACACTACATTTAACCAGTGTGAAATTAGATTAATGAATGCATTTCCTCCCACCTGCAAAGCCTTTCTTTGATTCCCAATTAAATTGTATAGTTTCTTATCAATGACAGTTTTGCTACTCCTCGAATCAAAAAAACCGTACGATTGCAATGTACGGAACAAAAAAAAGGAAATCGAGATACAAAACCTAGCCTCCAGCAACCACTATTTCTCCATAACAAGAAACACAACCGAAAAAATTGTTTTACAGAAAAGAATATCCAGTTAAATTCATGATTAGGTCAAGCAGAATCGAACTGAACGCGAAGTGAACACAGCATGCATTGCGATTACCGCCCAGCTTAATGATCTTTGCGAGGCAATTGAATCTATCTTGAAGAAGATTGGTACATGGATAAATGTTGGGGAAGACAGCCAGACAGGAACGAAAATCGTCTTAAAACTGGAAGTCGTGAACAAATTCGAAGAACACGTACCTGTGAGAGGTTTGGTGATTTTTTTAGGGTGGGGGAAGAGGAAGAAGGAGACGCAAGTTAGAAAGGGGACAGTGGAGAGATCCCGTACCCGGTGAAAGTGGTTGGACTAGAACTAAAGATAGTGCGTTGCCGTTGGAGGACGCGTGGCAAGATTCGAATGGTTTTATTGGCCGTTCGGTGTTAAGAAATGTGCAACTGTCAACTTCATGCGTGTGTTTTAAGTGACTTTTAGAGGTTACTCAAAATATTTTAATTTATTTCATACTTTTACGAAATGGAAAAATATTATATCATGACTGCTATGGTGAAGTTATGCTTGTATTGAAATAATTGGTTGTGTTACGGAAATATTTTATCTGTTTTTTTATAAAAATAATGTGTTATTTCAGTATTATATGGTGTTATTCGATTATTTTGCAGTGTTATTGAAATATTCTATCATGTTACTTGATTTGAGGCTCAAGTGTTATTAGAATATTTCATCGCATTCTTGATTTGGGGTTGTGTTATTTCAATAACATAGTGAAAATTGAAATAACACCGTGAATATGTCGAATAACATAGCCCCAAATCAAGTAATCCGATGAAATATTCTAATAACACCGCAAAATAATCGAATAACTCCGTATATTATTGAAATAACATATTATTTTTACAAATAACGCAGATATAATATTCTAGTAACATAGTCAAATATTATAATCAGAAAGTAGCTCTACGTTAGGAGCCTGTCTTGATGTAATATTTTTCCTTACAAAAAGTGTCGCAATAATCTTATGAATTTACATATCAGCCCTCCAAATTTAATATTTTTTTATAACACTTTGGGTTATAAATTTATGCGTTAGAGGTGTATTTGACATGTAAAATTTAATAAAAGAATTTAAAATTGTGAGTGTTATGATGGAAATATTAAGATTTAGGAATTAGACATAAAAACAAAATAAATTATGCGGTATGTATGTAAATTGCCTTAATTAACATTGGACGGCCGGAATTAGTTTTTGTAAATTATAGTATTTTTTTATGTCATTTCCTTATAACTGAGACAGAAAATATGTCCATGATAATGTACGTGTAAAAGACATTAATTATATGAATAAAATATAGGATATAAAATAAGAAATATGTATTGCTTGGACGGAAAAAAATGTAAAATTTAATAACTAATTGTACATAAGAAGTATGATTGTGTTGATTCTGAGGAGATCTGATGGTCTAGAAGAAAATATTGCGATGAAGTAGGATCTACGGGACAGAAGACCAAGAGACTTATTTGTCTGATAGAGTGAAATTATTCGAGCTAAAGCTATTAAGGTCAAATGCGACCAAACCACGTAACAGACCAAAAACAACGGGAGGATGCGGGAATGAGTCATTTGGACAATAACAAGGCAAAAGAATGTCTGAACCAACTGTCACAGGAGAGTCAATCCAAAGAAGAACTGGTTCTCTAATATCTACAACCCTCCAAGAGATATCCAGAGGCCCCTCATGAAGGGTAAATGATTGACAATCAGTTCATATCAATCAACCGACTCATATCAATCAAATTCAGCTAACCAAGTTGATCTCATATAGCCGAGCAGATCTCAGTTAATCAAGCCAACCTTGTAGACTCCAAGTCAATTAAGCTTATCCAACCAACCTAGAGAACAGTTAAGCAATAAACTCATGCATGTAAAATATCAAATATATTCAGCACGACTCTCTTCAAGCATGTGCAAAATGTAACGTAATCACATTTATCACCTCCGTTATGAATAAAGAGGTCATTTTATGAATAAAATATGATTGACATGCGTCCATTCAATTCTCTCTCTGTCTCTCTATCTCTAGCTTATTGTGTTTTATTACTGAGTGTGATTCTTGGATAAATCAGTATTCAACACTAATATTATGTATATTTTACTCATCAACTCATTTGATATTTAATCATTAATTTTCATTATTGTTTAGGAAGATTTATATATATACCCCCCATGTTTTGTGTTGCAAGGCTAACAAATAAACTTCAATTTTTATGTAGATGTTCCCTTATAGGCATCGACTTCTCCTCCTTGCATGCAAAGTGAGCTTGTCCTCCCTGCACATACGTCAGCTATGATTGCAGTCCATACTTAATCCTTGTAACTTGTCGTTGTTCAACTCCTTGTTCCATGGCTTCTGCTCCTTCTCAACCGCCGAATACTTTAGTTTTAAACATTGAGAAGGCTTCTTCTGTTGATATGGTTGGCTTTGTGGGATCAGATTATATATTCCCTCAGGTTTATCATGAATTATCCGAAGGCCAGGGGGATTGCAACATCATCAAGAATGTAAGTAGGAATAGTGGTTAAGTAGTTCTATTCTTTTCTGGTGTTGAAGTTTATAACGTGGTTGATAAGTGCAAATTCGCCTTCATTGGGAAGTTCTAGTTGGGACATCCTAAAATGGAAATTGTTCGAAAGAATTGTTAAGATCTCCAACTATCGGGACTTTCGAAGATTGGTCTCTTTGATGAAAGACATGTGATGATACAATTATCTAAAGTGGAGGGCTATGCCAAAATATTTTCCAAAAAGTTCATGACAATAGATGGGAAATATATGAAACTGCTCGAGTGGTCTCCTAAATTTGACCCTAGCCAAAACCACTTACAATTTCAATCTGGTTTAAACTACCTGACCTAAAGTTGCACTACTTCAATCACCAAGTTCTCTATTCTATTGGAGTTGTACTGGGGAGACATATGAAATTGGATATACCCACATTCAACCTATCCAGGCCATCAATTGCAAGAATCTTTGTTGAAAGGGATATCACCCTTCCCGATGTGGATGAAATGTGGCTTGGTACTACCCGTAATGGGTATTGTCAGCCAATTGTTGCAAAACAAAGACCCCACTACTGCAATCACTATAAATTGTTTGGGCACACCCCTGTCAAATGTTTCAAGCTTCACCCACATTTGAGATTGGTAGGCTTTAACCACATCATCCATGTGGAGGAAAATATAGCAGAAACTGTTTAATCTTCCATAAATGTTGAATGAGAAATTGACTCATCAGGCCACTATTCACCAACC
>NEWO01000003.1:5269-66913 GCA_003013225.1 Phalaenopsis aphrodite | reverse complement strand
CGCACGTATAAGCTGCCTAAACGGACCCTTCATTTCTCAAACAAATTAATTATTTTTAAAATATTAACACCTAAATAATAAATTTTCAGCAACAGCTTTATAGCAATTTTTAAGAACCAAACCAACCGCATTCTAAAAATTGACTTCCGCATCCCCGCTGCCCCATTCTTGTTGATAAATTAACGCACGTGCCCCCGCCTGAATGTGTCCGTGATCGAACGGCGAAGAGCACGCGCCGAGGACCAAACGGTCATCTGAACGGCCATTGATGGGCTCCACCGGTTCGGCCGATCTTCTTCCGGTTTCAAAGGTTAAGCCGCCTACCGCAAGATCTAGCCAATCAGCAATTCAAAGCAACTTTCGCGAAATTGCCTCTCGAAACCCTTCAGCAGCCATAAATCCCCCGCCCACCAACCTCTATAATCTTCTGCTTAGCTTCAATTTCCGCCTATAGGTCTCGTTGTCGTCTGGGGAGAAGAGAAAGAGGGGAGGCAACTACGCATTGCTAGTGGTAATTCTTATTAATGGCTTTCTCCACTCTCCTAAGATCCGCCATTCCTCTTCCCGAAGCTTACCGTGATTATTTGCATGCCGATTCAAGAGTTCGAGCGCCGGAGCCTTTCAAGGTATCGATATCTGTCATCCTCTTCGGCTGTGCTTTACGGGTTGATTGACTAATTAAGTTTATGTGTAATTTTAATGCGGGATCATATATTCTTTTTTTTTTTCTTTTCGGGATTCCTTCCATTTTTTGCCAAGCGGCCGGTTATTCTTAGCGGTTTAGTGCAATATTAATCATCGGATTTTTGCAGCTTCTTTAATATTGCGTATACATTTTTCTAAATTGCATAATTGATCGAGATGGAACATAAGATACAAAAATTATTTATATTAATAACCCAATTTGTTTTGATTGAATGCTTCTGCACCTGGTTAGGTTTTTTGTCGGAGAAGGAGATCTAGCGCCGGCTCTGCTTGCATCCGTTCGAGTGCCTTACGTTCTACGCTTTCTACGGGCGTGGTCTCATTACAGTTAAGTAGTTTCACAGTTGTTTATCACATAATTTGGTTTTATTGTCTACTTATACATTTGAAGTTTTTTCCTCTAGTTTTTCTAACGGAATCATGTGTTTATGTGATTTACAGGGCAACTAGTGAAATAAGCTTTCAGCCCGCCAAGGCCACAGCAACCGAAGCACCTCTGGTTGTTCCAAGTAATCATCTTTTATTGGTGTTGGATATTGAGTAATTTTTTAAAAATTCTTCTTGGTTTTGTTATAAAAAAATTGTCTTTTTTTTCCCTTTCCATGATTAGGATCATCAAGTGATGGAAGGGCAAAGATTGGCATCAATGGTATGCATTTTATCAATAATCTTGCACCTGTTATTCATTTATCAGAGAAACGCACAGGAGGAGCATGTTTAAAAAGAAAAAATTGTTTTGGTAGTCTAGTCAACATGCGGTTTTATATATTTTTTCCTTGGTTGAATGCATTAGCAACCTAGGTTTTGTGTTTAAAAATCAGGTTAGGAGGAAAGATGACAGATTAGATCAATTCATCAGATGCCATGCATAAGGTTGTTTTTGGGGTTAACATGAAGTTTCTATATTATTACTTGAAAAGGAAACCATTTCTTGATACTTGGTTTCACCTTCCTTGCTTCTATATTTCTGAAACACACACCATTTGTCTATATTTTAATTTTTTTTCATTTAGTGGTATTTTTTTAAATTCTAGAAAGCCATAGTTTTGCATCACACTTTTGATTTCGCCCTTCTTTGTTCACAAATAACTGAAGCATGCATTCGAAGATTGAATGCCTCACAAAAATGATGATAAATAATTAGAAAATATAATAAGATGCATAAAACTAAATTTGCATGATTAAGAAAAGTAACAAAATAAGCAAGCCTAACAAGCTGATTGCCACTCTTGTTTGGGTTTCCTGGCCAAGTATCATAATCTTACACCAGATTAAGAAGTGTATTTGCATGCATAATAATAATTTTATTCATGTTATCGGTGTACTACTATATTTTGCCTTTGAATACTTAACAGGATATGATGCATGCTACTCATTGAAATAGCCACAAAGGTAGAAGCCGTTGGATTTACCAAAGGAGAACTTGAAGGCGCACACAAGAAGGACATGTTTAGGAATGGTGGAGTTTTCATAGGATCGAAAGAGCCCACATAAGAAGCTTCCATGGAGTGGTTACAATAAATTTTGTAATAAACTCCAATTAGTTATATTAATATCCAGAAAGTGATAAGTTGGGGATTAGCTGTGAGAAAGCCATCACAATAGTGCTAAAAAAGTACGAAAAGTCTCATGCATAGGCATTGTCATAGAGGAGCATTGCATTTAGAAGTTGCTTATGAATAGAATCCAAGTTTTAATATTAAATTCAGTTACAATAGTTATATCACGGGCATGTTAGTGCATTCTCAAATAGCTAGTTAGAATATCATAGGTAAAATAAAAATCTATATCTAAAGTGATCTTAATGCAAACATTTTTATGTTCACAGTGAATGTTTAGTTTGGGTTTCACGATGCCATAATTATTGCCTCTTTTGTTTTTTTTTTATGTTAGTTTATTTGTGGATACTCATAAGTTTGTGTGAACTTCACATTGACCCCACACTAGCCAAAAATCTGTTAGCTTTGCCTTTCCATGACTTATTTTTATTGTTGGGCTAAAGTCGCATATTTGATCGATTGTGACATAAAATTTGGTTAAAATGCCTGAGATCTTTTACTACTGATTGACTTGTTGGTGATGGTTGGTATTTTTTGAAGATGTCCTCTTCGACACTCCTCTGGAAGTCTAGTAGTGTGGGTTCCCTATATTTAATTTATAGAAGATGCACAATTGCACATGCTTGGTATGATGACTAAATTGTAATTCACTCAATCACTATTCTTTAATTTTGAACTGAAGGAATACTTAGGAGTTTCTGTGAGATTGATTGGACACATTTTTGTGAAGTCTTATAAAATGGGCCATTATTTCCATGATGATGATTTTTGTTTTTACCTCAAATTTTTATTTAATTGTTCAATTGGGGCTTATACTTAGTTAGGTTTCTTAACATAATTCATTTGAGGGAAAAATATTCTGTGCTGATAAAAAATGCAAAATAATCTAAGAAATGTGTTATAGGTAGCTTTATGTGGAAGGATATTGTTATTCTTTTTTGAAACGCTGTGTTCTCAGTACTTTTCTCATAGTTTTCAAGCACATACAGGAAAGATTAAAGCTTATACTTGTTAAAGTATTCGATAAGACTGTTGTTTTAAGGTTAAAACTTGCTTATGCTTATTTTGTTGATAACTCATGCTGATTTCTGGGAACATCTACTTGCTTAAGATTCCTAATTGCACTATTATTTGCTTCTTTTAGTCAAGTTTGTGCTGTTTAGGATAATGCAATAAACTTTTATTTTTTTCTATTATAGTGAGGATAGTGATACTTATTTTTTTTTGCTAATAGAACTTGAACTATTTCAGGTTTTGGTCGTATTGGGAGGTTGGTCTTACGCATAGCTGTTTCAAGAGATGACATTGACGTGGTGACTATCAATGATCCATTTGTTGATGCTAAATATATGGTATGTTTGGACTTATCATTTTACCCATTTATGGAATGGATGAGATATGAAATCACCATTCAGAGGATTTAATTTTTCAATATTGTAATTAATACTGTGTTATTAGGGGTTAAAGATTTTGGATAGATGTTTAATTGTAACTTTGATTCAATTTATTTTTTCTTTTGTTATTTTACGTGTAGATTAAATTAGAGAGGGAACCTATGCTTTGTTGGAGGTTGACTATGCACAACTACTCTTTCTTTTATAGATAGATCAAACAATGTACGCAAATTAGAAATGCAGGAAGATGGTAGTGGAGATCCAATCCTATTTCAATATTTTGGTCGTCTTGTATTCCGCCGAGGAATTGAGAATGATCTTTGTTTTCAACATTGCTGCAGCAGGAGAGTTCCTCCTAAATCCATAGATTTTGAATCACCTGTTGGCCAATAGGGAGGAGAGCTCTATTTTTTAAGTAACCTTCCTTCTTAGAGCTTTCTTCCTGCAGCAATACTAGGAATGAAGGTTTCATTCTCCAAATCAAGGGCACTAACTTAGTGGGTGTAGCTCCACGCAATGGCCACAATCGTTCAAGGTGTTTGTTTGTGGAAAATGAAATGAAGATTACCTTACTGGGGCGGCTATTCCTTTGAATACCAATGACCCAACATTTAAAATATGGAAATTATATGGTGATGTCATGGCTAATCAATTTTATAATAAACATAACTGAAAAGAATTTCATTAATCACAATACTACATAAAAAAAATGTGGGATGCAATGAGAGATCCACTTCAACAACAATGATAATATTTCAGTAATTTTTGAAATCAATGCGATGATTTATTACCTAAGATAAGGTGAGCTTTTGTTGATTAAATACTTTGATATTATACAAAGGAATTGACACAACATGATTTATTCGAAGGTTTTGATTAGAAGTGTCATTAGGATTTCCATTAATAAAAGGAAATTATTTGGAATGAACATGCATACAAATTCTTACTTGGTCTCAGTAAGGATTTTGATTAATCATGAAATGATACATAGTAACAAGTGATGCGGAGCTGCAGGGGGTTGAATCGGGTTTTGGTTCAATAAGGAGTTGCTGGTTGAACAAGGAGGTTGAACTGAATTGGCCTACCCTAAATAGGGTTGGGAGGGTTGTCGCCTCCCCCTTGTTATCTTAATTTATTATAAATATATTTTTATTTGGTTTTAAGTTCAATTTTGGTTGAGATTTCTGTTTGGATAGCCTCCAACGTCCCCTTTTTTACTTCTAGGGCTGTATCTGATGGCGAGAAAGTGCTCCGACTGCAATTTGTCTGAGGTGGTGTGTGTGTATCTTCCCTTTTTTTGTTTGCTGCCCTCTTCTCGCAACACATCTCCCTTGTCTTTTCCCTGCTTGATCTGCTACAACTCTGCCCTACACCTTCTAGGCCCGCTGCTGCTCTTCCCCATCCTTCATATATGACGCAAACCCCTCTAAACCATCCAACTGCTGCTGCCGCCCCTAGTACCAAACTTTGCTACCGTCAACAATCCTTGTAGCCCCTCTCTTACTACTGCATCACCTAAAACCACATTCAACACCCCTCTTGCTGTCACCACCACCTTCTCCCAGCTCGTTTACCGCTTTTGCCTTTTTGTTTTGTTATCATTTATTTCCTGTTTTGAAGAGTCGTTATAACATATTTAAATTCTAACAATATATTTGCATTTCTTTGTGATTTGGGTTAATTTCGATATCAACAAGTCTTATCCTTTCATTCATGAAGCTTTTTTTTAAGTCTATAGGGAGAAAATAAGTTAGGGTCCAATAATAACAACCAAACTTAAAAATTATTTCCTTGCTTTTCATTTTTCATTTTCACCAATGACACACATCAAAAGAGAAACATGTTGTGGTGCAAGCATTGCCAAAAATTTTTCTTTGGGATACTTCTTAAGCAAACAAACTTCACCAACGACGGTGATCAAGGGGTGGTCGGTAGTGATTCACGATATCCGACGAGCGATGATCGACAGTGAACAGTGGCTACGAAAGACAAAATTTATCATTGTGTCTTCAACTCATAATAACACAAGAATTTGATTCCTTCCCCCCTCCCCACTCAAGTGAAGAGTGATAATCATTTATACCCTCTGAGCAAGGGCATTTTCGTCATTCAATGAACAACTCCCATAACCACCAATTAGATGTCTCATATTGATCTCTGTTGATCATAATGGGTATTGCAATCATTTGAGAGTCTTAGTGACCTCAAAATTAAGTGAGCTTAATGACACGCCTAAAATTGCCTACTAAATATATATATATATATATATATATATATATATATATATATATATATATATATATATATATATATATATATATATATATATATATATAATGCTAATTTTTAATGATATTTAACGATATTAAACTTTAAAGAAAGATATTTTGCATGTTTTTGGTTTCGAGTATAAGAAATGAACTTTTGGAGAATATGAAACAAAGACGGTGCAATTTTGAGTCAATCCAAGCAATGAAGAAAATTCTGATCCAACGCATTTTGATGTCTTTCTATGTTCAATCTTCTTTACATTTATCATATATTTTTGAATGAAATTACACTTTAAAGAAATATTATTTTCATGTTTATCTTACAGGTATAACACTTGGAGTGGTTTGGAGCTGAAACGGGGCGAAATAGAGAAGTTGCAAGCAGCCTGGCGCCTAGGCTCCAGTCTCACCCAGAAAGTGGCGTCTATGCGTCATAAACGGTTAAGCGATGGTTATGGGTGATTCCGGGCTATTCCGAAATGTTCTGGAAGATTTCAGGCAACTATGCATGCTCCAAGGAGTTATGCAATGAATCTAGACATTTGGAAAGACACCTTTTGACATTTCACATCATTTGGAATGAAGAGGTGTGTCTCTTGGAGTGAAAATGTGTTTCTTGGAATGAAGATATGTCTCTTGGAATGAGGAGGCGTTTGGTTTCTCTTTAAGGGGGTTGCTGACGTCTCTCATCTCTAATAAAGGAGAGGAATATGAGTTTAGGATGAGTTTTAGAAAGGGTTGAGTGTGCCTCTTCTAAGAAGCGCGTGTGTGTGTAGTGTTGGAGATTTTTGGGACTTTAGAAGAAGTGTATAAGATTGTTATTTGTTGTGCAAGGAGGGTGTGAATCTTCTGTAAAGACAAGTATTAAATTCTTTTTGTATTTGCTTTGAATTATTGCAATATAGTTGTGTGTTTTCAATGTCATTTGCAATGAAAAATCCATGTGTTTTTTCTATGCTTAGTGAGTAGTTTTTTTTACTATTTCTCCTTGTGATGAGAATTAATTATTTGTACGATTAGAATGGTTTGAAGATTTCTTTTGTTTCAACATTGTGATAGTATTTTCACCAGTTTTTAATTTACTTTATAAATTGATCACTTGTAATGTTAAAATCATTTGTGAAATATAATGACCCGAGAGGGCTATGATTTCACCAACTAGTGAGTACCACACTAAACCTTGGATAGAGGAGATGTCACGTCCAAGGAAGACTGCAAATAAATAGGGACATAAGTTTTGATGGACGTAGAACTGTTGATTTTAGAGTGACAAGCTAGAACCTTTATCAATTTGGTCTTAGTTGAGAACCTGAGTCCCTGGTAGGTCCTATGGAGAGAACACGGTGAGTAATCTGGAAGTGAGAGGCTAGAATCTACTCAGCACTACCATACAATCAAAACCTTAACTAAAGATTAACCAATGTTCTTTATGCATTCGAGAGAGGGTAAAAAATATGTATGCTCCTATTTGTCACAAAACTACATTTAAATCTTTAAATATTTGATTCCTACGCTAGTTAGAATCTCATTGCAAGAGGGAATGAATTTTAATTATATAAAAACTTTTCAAAATTTATCCTGCCTCTGTAAATTAGGTTTTTATTTAATTTTTATTTTAAAAGTAAATTAGTGAATTTAGAAAAACCAAACTTTTTAAAAACTCCAAATTAAGGTCTGATAGTAGTAGACTAGAATTAATCTAAGAGATTACTTACCTCGCTTCTGTGGGATATCGATATTGGGGTCTTTAAAGAAAACCCTATATTACTTGAAACGATATGTATACTTGTGTAATACCCATAGTGTGTAAACAATTAATCAAAAATTCTAAAGTTTATAACATATCGATTTTGCACTACTGGCACTAAATATAAATTGGGTGAAGTTTTTGTTTATCTTTTGGAAGCTAAATTACTGCGTAATTGCAGGCTGGGTCACTTAAGCTCATTATATTTATCTCGTCGATACACTCTATTTGATCATAAGTATGTCAAATTTGAAGTTCATTTAACCATTCAATTAACGATTTGAAGCGTCCAGATAAGCTTTAATGGCTTGATCTAGACTTGCTTGGACTTGGATTGCTCCAATTTTGGTAATATCGGGTTCGTCTTCTTGAAAGAGTCAGTTTAAAAAAAACTTGCTAAAATTGAGGCCCTGGATAATTTTGAATTTGAATTTTCAATATTTATCATATAAAAATCCATTGAGAGTCTTACTAGATAATAAAATTTTATTGATGATGCATCAATGATTTTTTTATCTAAATACAAATATATGTTCATGTGTCTTTGGAATCTATTTTGTCATAATTTTCAGTTTTTACCTTCACCTCAACCCGAGAAAGATAAGATCTCCCCTCAGAATCTTTGGAGAACCGAACTCTTCCGCGTCGTTCGCCTGACTTTTTCCACTCTTTGTTGACCTGTGAATGTTTCCATATTTCATCCATGTTTTTTTCAGATACTGTCAAATCCCAGTGTGCCCATCCATCACCTAATTCAAAAGGTAAACCAAGGATTAGTTATAAGTATAGTTTTATAAACAGATGTATGAAAGAAGACTAATGTAGCATAAATATGAAGGACAAAAGCATTCAAAGAACACCTCAACTCATGGAAAATAAAAGATAAAAAATAGCAAATTTTAGGTATTAAGAAAATTAAGTAAAGTCTAATCTGTTGTTACTTCAAGATTTATCAGATACTGTTATAGAACTTAAGAGCATTTTTAGCGTAATTGTGAATGGTGCACATATATAAATTGCCCAAATCTATATAAAATGCTAAATATGTTAAATTGCCCAAATTTATATAAAAGGCTAAATATGTTAAATTGCCCAAATCTATAAATTTAAAATGCTCATATGTGCTCCGATTAGTGTCATGTTTAAATGTCTGATTTGAGAATGGTGCACATGCTAAATATAAGCTTAAACTAAACTATATTTCATCTTGGAAAGTTTGTAAATCATTAAAGACACCCTTATGTGCTCCGAACATTACTAAATGTTTAAACGCTTTATCTAAAAATACTAGAGGCTAGCTAAAAATAAACTTAGATTTTTTGCATGATTCTAAATGTTTGAATTTAGGCATATGAGAATATTATGCAGGCTGGCATAAAATTAAATTTTAATCACCCGCATGTGCTTCAACTAAGGTGTTGAACGTTAAAAAAGTTTGAGAATGTTGAGTGGTTAAATATACTTAAGCTAAATTATAATTT
The DNA here is from genome assembly GCA_003013225.1 of Phalaenopsis aphrodite. Taxonomy (NCBI): domain Eukaryota; kingdom Viridiplantae; phylum Streptophyta; class Magnoliopsida; order Asparagales; family Orchidaceae; genus Phalaenopsis; species Phalaenopsis aphrodite. The sequence continues at coordinate 57,757 of NEWO01000003.1, read as the reverse complement.
GCTTTGAAAAGCATTTCATCATTAAAAGAATTGCATATGTTCCAACTATCGTGCTAAATATTCAAATTATTGGTCTGGCAATGTTGCACGAGCTAGTTAAAAATAAACGTAAAAAAGCAACATATATTCCATCGCTTGTTCTAATTTTTTGAACTAGCATTTAAGAATGTAGCGTAGGCTGACATAAACTAAACTTTTATCACCCACATGTGCTTCATACAATGTGTTGAATGCTCAAACACTAAGTTCGAGAACACTGCGCATATCGAAAAAAGAAATTTTCTTTGAATTTCCTCCACTCGAATAAGCTTGCACATATAATTTTAAGCCATGAATTTTTTTTCAAAATCAAATTTAATATCATTAAGTTGCATGGGCTCTCGAGCGGACCGCTTTGTCTATAAGGTAATTTTTAAGTTCTTGTCTAGTTCAAATATTCTTCTTACAAGGATCAAAGCCGACAATATTGAGCCTTCACCTTAACCAATTACATTCTCCTTACAAAGATTGGAATTAACATGATTGATATTTCTATAAATTCTCGTAACGAATTTTAATTAAATTATGAATGCAAATATTTTAAATATCAAAATCCTCAATGATGATTGTCTTAAAGTGAATCTCAATGTTGAACGAGCTAGTTAGAAATAAATTTAAAACACCCACATATATTCTATTGCTTGATCTAATTTTTGGAACTTAATCATTTGAGAATCAAACACTAAGTTCTAGAATACAACGCAGTTGGAAAAAGTAATCATTTTAGAATTGCCTCCACTCTAATAAACTTGCACAAATATTTTCAAGGCTTGCAAAAAATTTTCTTTTCAAAATGAAATTTAATATTATTAAGTGACATTGTCTCTCAAGCGTGTTGCTTTGTCTATATGGCAATTCATAAGTCCATCTTGTCTAATAAAACTCTTCTTCTAACAAGAATCAAAACCGATAATATCGAGCCTTCACCTTAAGCAGTCCCATCCTCCTTACAAGGGTTGGAAATTGACATGCTTGATGTTGCTTTAATTCTCATAATGAAGTTTCAATCAAATTATAAATACACATATTTTAAATATCAAACTCCTCCATGATAATCGTGTTAAAATGAATCTCAACTGGAGGGGTTTATTCATAAAAATCATAAATTCAAATTATGGAAGTCTAAAAAATATTTATATAAAATCTATCATTTAAAGCTAATGAGCAAATTTTATCAACCAATGCATTGGTTTGTAAAGGGTGACAAATTTATCATTAATAAAAGTTTATAAAGTGCGAATGTCATCTCTAATGTATACTACATTTACACTCAAAATAATCTTATGCCTATAACGGTGTGGCCTAATTTTTTGTTTGCATGGTTTGACCACTATACTGCATAAATGAATCAGTTACTACCAAAGCCATTTGATCAGATGATTTGATTAATAAGCTCCATTATACCACGATCACTGCTGTAGCCCTCGTGCTCTCCAATGATTTTCTTTTGTTTGAGTTGTCAATTATATGACATACCTAATATGGTACAAAATTCTATCTAAGCTAAAATTGATTTGAATTTGTTTCCTTAGTCAACTTACATCTTAAGTCCACAATGTTCCCTTGGACAAGGTAATTATTGGTTGGGTCGTTTAACTCTTTTAACTTAGTAGAACATAAATCATGACAACCAAGGATCACAAAACTATTAGATCTTGATTGATTTTATAATACAAATTTAGATTTACCTGCTATTACGTGCTAAGTTAATACAAATTTAGATTTACTACTATTACATGCTAAGTTTAAATATCTAATACATAATGATTAATTTTAATCGAAAGTCTTTTCCAGTTATTGGGATGATTAACCATCGGGGCCTGTGCCTTTGAAAAAATTCGTATCTTAGATCTTAAAAGTTCTCATAAAATGAGAGCGAAATCTTTAGGTAGTGTTTTATTTATTGTCTCATCTACTTTTTGAAAATTTGATCCAAACTCTCACGTCACAATCTCATTCATTTCGAGGGAGGTCGTGGCGCGAATTTTTGGAGCCCATAATAATTTGATTGCTAATTGGGTCATTAAGAGGCACATCTAAGACTAATTTAAAAGCTACAAGTTTCAAACTCAATGACCAGTGCTAATGGTCATAACTAGCTTCTCAGGTTAATGTTTCTTGTTGCTTAACATCACATTTATAGTTATCGTAATGTAATATGGTCACATCTCTTCACTCTTTAGATTAGAGTTCACCTTGAATGTGGGGTAATATGATTTTGATAAAGTTTGTCATTCATCCCAGCATTTATGTCCCAGGCAAAAGGCAAAGGTGGGAACACAAAGCTTCAAGAAAGCTAGTATCGGTCGGTTAACTTTTTGAAAATCGAAATTTGAAAATAATTTTAAGATTTAATTTAATATAAAAAGTATGTAGTTTCGGTTTTGAAAGTAATATGTTTTAATTTTTGAAAAATGAGGCCAAATGGATCTCATTCGTCTAATAGTTTGCATAATCGTGTCTGATACCGTGAATACTACACATTTCTGAAGGGTGCGCGTATATCTCGGCGGTAGACCCAATCCTGCAAACTAAGAGATTTGTGACATTCGTTTGATCTGCGAACCTTTTATATGTGACCGACAAGTTTTCCTATTTAATATTCATAATCAGATTTAATTTTTATTTTACTGGGTTCTAAGTTTCTTATAGAGACAAACTCTTATAGTTAATTACATTTCAAATGACTGAGGTCACTTAAGAAAACTCTCGCAGAGATATTAGTCTTCAATATTTCAAAGTTTAGGTTTTCACGATAGGAGGTGGAAAAACAAGTGGTAGTGACTCAAATAGGAACAATTATTTCAGGAGTCTGAAGGAAAGAACAGGTAGGGGATGTCACCGATCATGAGGAGAAACCTTAGTGACTTCCCAGACTATCCTACCGTGTGGCTGTGTTTTGGAAAAGATGTTATTTAGGTGTTTAATTCTGCCAATTTTGTTGTTTGAGAATTACATTTACATAATATCTGATTATGGAAATAACCCACAGATATAAAAGAGTTTACGTCGTGTCACACGACAATCTCGAAACTTAGGGCGAGTTAGGACTTATGCTGCACAACATAGTTATACAAGAGCCTAAAGAGAGTGTGAGGATTTACGTTGTACTGGGCGAACTACCTCAAAGTCCTATGAGTTGTTATTTAGACTAGGAAAGAGATTGTTGAAGAAAATCCTCTTGCTGCTCGGTCTGAGTTCCTCCTCATGCTGCTCACGAATTTAGCTCCGAACCTTTTATCATCACGATAGTTTCAAAGTTTAAGTGTTTGATATTGGTGATTTATGTTTTACAGTTATGGTCTCAATATTTGGTTTTGTTTTGTTTTGGTTTTGATTTTGCATGCAAAATAAGTAAATTATAGGTAAATAAAAGATACTTTGAAAAGTAAAATGCAGTAAAGTAAAAAATGCTGTAGATAGACTGTAAAAGCACACCTGAGCATCTATTACTGTTGCGTGATTAATATTGCAATCATAGTATGATTTGCAACAGATTTAAATAAACTCACAAGAAAAATAAACAAGGCGAAAAAAACCAGCACGAAAGTCAGAAAAATGAGTCGTAAAAAAAATCACGAGAAAAAAAAACCCTTAGCCACATATGAAAGACCAGGACTGGGTGTAAGACATTGGTAAAAGTGGGGGCTCAGAGCTGGACTGTGTGCTTCCCGATCTTGAACAAGAGTTACCAGCCCAACAATTTAAGGGGGCAGTCCTTAACCTCGATCCAAATGACTAACCATGAACTTTTATAAATTTTCATAAAAAAAATTCTTTGATTTTCATGCAAAAACTGTTGTTTAAGTCTTTTTTATGCAGAGTTCTTTGTAATATGCAAAAGAGATTTTTGTTTGATTTTTGTAAATATTTTGTGATGTCGTGTCGTCCACATGCTAGTAATTCTAATCGTGCTAGAACTATTGACAACCTAAGAGCGTCTGGGGCAACAATCCCACCAAGAGTAGGCGAACAATATCATGGATCATTTCCTCTCCCTTATTAAGATCCTTGAGGTAGAGGATACTATTCAAATAATCCCACTTTGTATCCCTCGTTTAAGCACGCATAAGCAATGTCGCCATCGCTCTTACTACTTAGACTTATCCTAGTCCGATGATCCATATGTGACGTTAACAAATTTTCCAAATTGACAGGAGGATTTGAGTGTAATATCCAAGCTCAAATCTCGGTGCACTGAGTTTCATTGTAGGTGAAGTCATTGCGATGATTTCACTGTTGATTTAATTAAGGAAGCATGAACTACATCTTGGTGCATCTCATGTCTAGTGTCTTAATCAATTTGTGAATCAGGGTTAAGTGCCAAGTTTCATTATTTATTCAAAAATTAGGTGAATAAACGTTCACCTAGGGTGTGCTCATAAAATCTAGGAAGTATATACTGAAAAATAGGTGGATGAACTCTTACCTAGGGTGTGCTCCTAAAATCTAGGAGTCCTACACTGAGAATTAGGTAGATTGGCTCTCACATAGGGTGTTCTCCTAAAATCTAGGAAGCCTATGCTGAAAAATAATTGGATGGACTCTCACCTAGGATGTGCTCCTAAAATTTAGGAAGCCTATGCTGAAAAATAAGTAGATGGGCTCTCACCTAGGGTGTGCTCCTAAAATCTAGGAGCCTACACTGAGAATTAGGTAGATGAGCTCTCACCTAGGGTGGGCTCCTAAAATCTAGGAAGTCTACACTGAGAATTAGGTAGATAAACTCTCACCTAGGGTGTGCTCCTAAAATTTAGGAGACCTACTTTAATTTGTGCTTAAAGTGATTAAAAGTGTTCTACCACCAATTAAGTGTTTTTTCAACTAATCATCAAATATTTATAAGTGTCTTACAAGTAATTAAATCAGAAATTCTCATTTTTTTTAACTTAACCATTTTAAAATAAATAAAATGAAAGAAGGAGACCGATCCACTTCCAAAACTAGTAAAATCCAAAGAGAAAAAACAATAAGTGAATCGACATAAAAAAACGTTTAAATGATAATCAAGCGAAACCCAAAACAGTAATATAACTCTCCAAATCTGGCCCCAAAACGATAGACAAAGTTCTCCAAATCCAGCCCCAAAACAGTAATAAAGCTCTCCAAATCCAACACCAAAACAATAGACAAAGCTCTCCAAATCCATCCCCAAAAACAAGAAATAAAGCTCTCCAACTCCAGAAACTCTAACAGCATTTTTAACACCTTTGCAGCACTTGTAAGCTACCTATAGTAGTCCAAACCACAATTTCAACACCCAAACAGCTCTCACAACTCTCCAAAAGATCTCATAGCGCTCTAAAAACTTTCACAGCATTTTTAACACCTCCAAACAATAATTTGCAGTGCTTGACAACACCTAAACATTAATTTTAAGCAACTTACAGCTCTTTTCAGGACCTGACCGCACTCCTACAGCTCTCCCGAGCCCAAACAGCAGCGTTCTACAGCAGCTAACAACTTCCCACAGCACTTACAGCAGATGACAACTCCCCAAAACCTAAACAAAAGCTTTCTATAGCAGCTAACAGCTTCCCACAACACTTACAACAGCTTTCTATAGCAGCTAACAACCTAACAGCTTCCCACAACACTTACAGCAGCTTTCTATAGCAGCTAACAGCTTCCCACATCACTCTAAAACACTCCAAATCGACACTTTTAAAAACTTCAAACAACATCCATATAAACCCAAGACAATACTTTCAAAACAATCAAATCTGCCTCTTTTAAAAGCTTCAAACAACATTTTAAAAGCTCAAAGATAGCACATAAAACCACTTCAAATGGCATATGTTAAGCCCCAAATCGACGGAAGTGTAGGGCAATGAACTGTAAAAACGACAAGTTAGAATGCCACTCGATCCTTTTTCAAAATAACAATAATATCGAACAACCAACCAAGAAGAATCGAATAAAGCTTTGCCTATGTACCCCACAACTCCGATGCATTTACATTCCTAACACTTATATTTTCAGTTTCTACACGCATGTCACCTTGATTTTATGTATGAAAATAGCTTGCGTTAGATATGTGGATATATAAGAATTGAATTTTTATATAGCGCAAAGATCATTTTTATCATATCAAAGAAACCCTTAAAATTTGAAATGTAACTTTTTTGTGCACAAGGTGGCGTATATGTAGACAAATTTAAGTTTGGGTGTTAAATTTGTAAATGAAACTTAGGTGTGAGATACGTAAACATATAAGAATTCGATGACATGTATGTAAACATTGAAATTTAGATATCAAATATGCGCATGTATGAAAATTGTGGTACGTATGTGAATTTCCTTAAAAAAATGCCCTTTTGTAGGTGTATGAGAACAAAACACTAAATAGAAACATTCAACGACATGGCTTGCTGTAGCATTATAGAAATGGGCATGTCACGGCAAAACCAAGGGATGAGCTGCCCAACTTTCAAATTCAATGTACTTTGTAAAGTAGTCACACATAATGTCATAAATTCTCAAGAGACAAAATTTATAATGATAAATCACTGCCTAAAGAACATGTGTCATTAAAGGTGCAGAAGGACTAATGAGATTCAATACGATCCACTAAAAAAAAGAAATTTATCAAAGTTATGCAACCCATAGATGATCATCTTCTGTATTCAAATGTAAGTAGTTACAAATTCCAAGAAGACAAATCATCAACGCAAGTACAAACCAACATAATTCACCTGCCAAAATGATGCTGACATACAGGTTACAATGATAATTATCAGTTTGTGCATGAGCAAATGAAATGTCACAAGTTTCTTTAATCTCAAAGAAATATAGAAGCGAACAGTGACAAACTTGAATTACTCATTAAAAAAAATGCAGATTGCAAGAATATCCTGCCTTTGTTATCTGAGTCAGTTCAATACGTAATCAAACCAAAAGTACATATGCAACCATACCTTTCAGTAGGAATAGAGGCTGAGCAAAGAGAAGTAAAAGAAGTTCGGATCTGTGTTCGTTGCGATCTTGTCACCGCCTCCTTGCTAACGACGATCGCTGAAAATTCAGTTGGGACGACAATGGTTTAAGGCAAGAATCGAGAGCAGAGGATGAGAGAGGCGAGCAAGGGTTTTGGTCTTCGGCCAGGGAAGGAAAGGAGGCGTCAAATGCTGGGAGAGTGGAAGCAGGTATCGGTTTTGGCACAGAGGGAGGAGGCGAGGGCGTCGACGTTCGTAGAGAGGAGCGAGGGTTTCTCTGGAGCGAGGAAAAGGCGAGGTTCTTTTGAGCGAGGAAGAGGTGAGGGGATTTCAGTCACGAGGAAGAGGGGAGCGGGAGAGGAAGAGTGGGGGATTTGGTGCGGGAGGTGAGATCGAACAGACGAGTGGGTTTTTTTCAGTGCAGGGAGGAAAGCAGGCCAGTGCGGGAGAGTGTTTCGAGCATGGCTTCTTCTACGCGAGGAAGAGGGAGGCATGATTGAGCAGAGAGCGGGAGGAAGGAAGAGCTAATGGGAGAGAGAGTTATGTCGAGCCGAGCCCAGGTGAGCGGGGGAGGCTGAATTGTATGGACGAAAATTCAAGGGAGCCGTTACATGAAAACTTTGGCGGGGAATTGAATACTTTCCTTCGATGTAGCCGACTCAATTGGAAAAGAACAAAACATATTATTTTCAATTAATATGAGTTTTAAATGCTCTGTTTAAATTTTGAAATTTAAAATTTGAAATTTGAAATTCGTGAGCTGAAATAATTAGTCCGTGCTTAGCTCATATCCAACCCAAGTCAAACTCGAGTTGAACCTAGGTTGGGCCCGCCCACACCTGCTAATTAAAAGAAAAAGACGTGCATCGATTTTTGTGCGATCTACTCGTGCGTGGAACTATTGTGATATGAGTGTCCTTTATAGATTAAACTTCATTAAAATTTTGACATTATATTAAACTTCATTAAAATTTGTTTCATAATTGACTTGAAAAAAAATGCAGTTTCTTCCACTTGCGGCAACAGTGACAGACAAGTTTCATTGGCATATTCAATGAATTGATAGCTCTATTTGCTGATCTCTGGGCAATAATTGATGCTTTGTAGAAGTTAAAACATTGATAAAAATATTTTGAGTATAGGGTGGATTGATAAGCCATTTCCTTAATAATAGATAGTTCATCGTAACGTTTAAAAATTTTTTGTATGGCTGATTTAATAGATTATTTTCTTCTTCAAAAACATGACTTGACGGAAAACTTCCTGTTTATGATCTATTTTCTGAAGTAGCATTTGTTTTAATACACTACCATACTGTCGCTTTGAATCAAACCGGCCATAGGAACTCACATTAAATGGGTTTATACTTTATAGTTCAATCTCCAACCATTGCAAACACCACACTAGCTATTAGTTATAATGGCTTGCATTGTATGTCTTGTTTCACCTGCCTAACTAATCTAATGATGATGCCATTTATTCTGCCGAGTTCATGACCATGATACATGGTGCAGGCATATATGTTCAAATATGATTCAACACATGGTGTATTCAAGGGAACCCTGAAGGTTGTGGATGAGTCGACATTAGAGATCAATGGAAAGAGAGTTGCTATCACTAGCAAAAGGTATTTAACAAACGTTCACCCATGGAAACCAGGTCTTGTGATCTATTTTGAACTTAAATTGCCAATTTTATGAAAGCACTTAGCTGTGCTGTTTTTTGAAATTGGGATGAGGCCCGATGGATGGGTTTCTTCATTCATAGGGATGATGTGATCAGATGTGGAATTATACTCCTATTTAAACAGGTTAAAGCAGCAAAATATCAAATTTGTTCCTTGGGAATGGCGGGAGCCTCTTGTATGATGCAAGACCTAGAATAATTTATTTTTTACAGTTTTATCCAGATGAATCTACCGTCCATCTTACTGATTGCAACTTCATTTCAAAATGCTGTCGTCTGACAGTTCTCATTGCAACCAACTGGATGATGAAGGAATTATGTTGACTTGGAAGCACTTGAAAAACGATTACTGTTTATGAGGTTTTAGCTGTCCGTTAAGTTGGATTACATTTTCTACTATGGTAACTGTATATTATTTAAGGGGCTACCAGTGTTGCTTGCCCTGCTCTCTATTTATATGCTAGTATAAATCAGAAATACTCAGAGTAGAGTGATAATAATTGTTCAAATATACCAGTAAAATAGAAAAGATACACACTAAATTGAAAATCAAAATTAACTTAATTGAGTGGGCCGCCTTTACTTGAGGGAGAGTTTGTAAGACCCATTGTTGGGTTGATTCTAATATCTGTGTTATATATCCTACATATGTTTGGAAAACTGGTATTATGAGCATCTATCCTTTAGGAAACTCCATAATAGTAAGCTCCAATAATTAAGTTTAATCTTAATATTGGATGCTAGTAAAAAATTTAAATGACAAACATCAGGCCATCTAACCTATTGGCTATTGGGTAAGGTTGTCAGACTTATTATTGGGCTATTGTTGTCTTTTGAGCTGTAAATTCCATTTACGAGTCTTCCATATAAACCATCTAATTAACATGGGTTAATATAAAGCTAAAAAACTTATTAAATTTGAACTTAAGCTTTCCAATTGATGTAGGCTCCATCTATATGTAAACTTGGGCAGCTCCCATGCTAATATGCCATTAATCAAAATTAAAATAATCAATTAAATCCAAATTAACCAAAAATTACATCTCTATTTAATGAGTTTATTTGAGTCAAATTGAAACTCATGGGTAATTCATAGTCATCCTTTGTCCGATTGATCCGACACCAAAAAGCACAAATGTCTAAGTTCTATGCCTCATTATTTAGTAAAATAGATACAACAACCTCTTCATTAGTAAACGAGTCAACATCAATATCAAAATTATATATATATTTTTACATGTATGCATGTTTACTCTAGTCTAATCAAGATACATGAAGGATGCAACTTATAATTGGGAATTAAATTTTTTGAATGTCAAAACTATTTAACATTAATATATTGGCTATGTTGAGTTACACTAGATGATAAAATTGTGTGATTCTAATAGTGTTTATCTCCACCCTCAACTGTTGCATTAATTTAATTTAAACATAAAAAAAAAAACCTAAGCTTAAAGTTTAACCTAAGCAATTTTCTTATATTGGAGTGTTTCCATTCAAGTGGGAGGGTTATTTAACTATTGGTGCTTGTCCATAGAAAGTCATGACCTCTAACCTAAATAAGCAACATATAGCAGAATTTGGTTAAAACAAACCAAATGTATATCAAATATCTCTGACGTTATTAGATTGGGTCCATTGGATCATGTGGCCTTGATATGATCTACCTTAACCGCTACCATTCTCCATAAATTTCATTCAAACCTAAAATTTAAATCTAAATCCAAAATTGCACTAAAGTAACCTCTTAAGTGGGAGTGTTCCCTGCAAGAGGGAGAGCTATTTAACTATTGGTGATTGCACTCATTAGGAAGATCCTTTATCATAAATGATATAATATCAGTCAAAGTTTGGTTAAAACAAATCAAATCTCTCTCAAGAGAAGTGCGCTTTTGAGTTTTCTCATCATATCGAGGAGGCTCTGGAATGTATTTCATCGACAAACATTTTATTAATGACACTTTTTTAATAATCATAAGAATGACAAGATATAAGGAGTGAAGGGTGATAAATATAATTATTTTTTATAGTAATTAAGAGAAAAGGATGATAAATGTGTTGGGATTAGTGGACCCCTGTACACTGAAGTCGAGCACAACTTCAGTTTCTCAAGTGTAGCGCCCTTGGTTAACATATCAGCAGAGTTCCTGCTTCCACAAATTTTCTCAAGTAGCAGTTGTCCGTCATTTAACAATGATCGAATAAAGTGATATCTGATCTGAATCTGTTCGGTTCTGCATTGAAATGCTGGATTTCTGGCGAGGAATATGACGCTCTTGCTATCACTGTAGAGAGTGCCCTTCTGAACATCCTTACCCAATTCCTTCAAGAAATTCTGCAGCCATATCATCTTCTTTGCAGCTTCTGACACTGCAACATACTCAGCTTTTATAGTGGACAAGGAAATTATCTTCTGTAGATTTGAGCCTCATGACACTGCAGTACCACCAAAAGTATAAACATAACTGTAGTACTCTTTCTGCTATTAATGTCTCCAGCTAAATCTGCATCAATGTAGCCCTGTACCTCCAGACTCTTTCCTGATAAACACAAATAGGTTTCTGAAGAGCCTCTTAGGTATCTCAAGATCTACTTCGCAGCTTCCCAATGTTCCTTCCCTGGATTACTCACGTATCCACTCACAACTCCCGCTGCATGGGCAATATTCGGTCTGGCGCTGACCATAACATATATGAGTGAACCAATAGCTGAAGCGTAAGAAATCTTACTCATGTAGTCTCACTCCTCTGTCTTGGGTGACTGATTCTTGCTGAGTCTGAAGTGACTGCCCAAAAGTGTGCCAACTGGTTTGATCTTGTCCATTTTAAACCTGCTAAGCACCTTTTTCACATAATCAACTTGTGAAAGCCTCAATGTGCCTCTGATTCGGTCTCTAACAATCCTCATTCCAAAATCTGTGTCGTCGAACTTCTCGATCTCCGACCATCGTTCTTCTTTAGATCTGAAACCACAGTTCTGATACCAATTGTTGCGAAAAAACGACGACAATAAAACGAAAAACCAGATAGAGAAAAAAAACCTCAAAACAGAAAACACAACGGAAACACACAGATTTACGTGGTTCGGCAAATTGCTTACGTCCACGGAGCTGCAGAGGATTTTATTGTTTCGAGGAAATTACACCGTCGTCAATTCAACGATTGCAAGAAAATAATTCTCCTTCTCTCCTCTCTCTCTCTCCTCTCTCTTACAACGAAAGAGAAAAAAAATTATGAGAATCTCGTAAGCCTTCTTCGCTTAAGAATCCAAAGGAAGAAAAATGACAAAAGAGCTTTTTTTTTCTTCGTCCTTTCAGCCGTGGGGGTTTTTGGTGTGGTGAGGAGAGCAGACAACCTATTGCTATTTATAATGAGCATAGCAGAATAAAGGAGGAAAAATATTATTTCCTCCTTTGCTGGACGCGTTTCCGTGTCAAAACCTTTTGGCGGGACAGCGTAGGAGAGTGAAGGCGGGATCGCGTATGAGCTTTGGCGGGAGCACGGGGAACGCATGAGACGCGGAGAGAAAACACGAGACTAACAAATTAAATAATGCAGTGTACCGGCGTCCCCTAATCCCAACAATTATGAGGTTCTTTTTCAGTTCATAAATATGTCTAACTTTTGGTAGGATCCATTTGTTTTGGTGAGGGAGTACAATCTCAACATCTCTTGTCCCCACCACATTCAATGCTACTCCATCAGCCAAGTACACCTTTCCAAAGTCACCTACAACATAGTTTTGCATTAACTTTCGGTGGAAAGATGTGTGAAAGGAAGCCCCTGAGTCCAATATCCAGTCGTCAACGGAGTTATGAACTGCAAGCAATAGTGCATCTTGCACTTCTTCAGTTACAACATTAGCACTGATGTTCTCCGTCTTTTTAAGATTTTTGCAGTTTTTCTTTATGTGGTTAGTTTTGCCCAGTTCCAGCAGGTTGCTTGCTGATAAGGCTTTGACTTGCTATTGTTTCTGTGTTTTGATTGCGACCTTCCTCTGTTTGAGTTTCTGTCCTGTGATCTCCATCTGGAATTAACATTTAGTGCCGAACTTGAACCTGAGGTCTCGCCAGAATCTTTCCTGCACACCTCCTCAGTTAAAATTAAATCACGAATATCATCATATTTTAATTTAGTTTTACCTGCAGAGTTGCTAACTGTCATTCTCATAGCTTCCCAGCTATTCGACAATAAAGTCAACAATATCAGCGCATGTATCTAATCGTCAAAATCAATTTCAACAGACGACGATTGGTTTGTGATGGTGTTGAAATCGTTCAAATGTTGAACAACATATACACCTTCCGCCATCTTCAGGTTGAATAACTTTTTCATCAAGTGCAACTTGTTATTCGTCGATAGTTTTTAATACAGACCTATAAGACCGCCTTAAGTTCCTCTGTTTAAGATCTGTCGTCGATCCAACAAATTCTAATCAACTATTACTTTATTCGATCATTGTTAGATGACAGACAATTGCTGCTTGAGAAAATTTGTGGAAGCAGGAACTTTGCTGATATGTTAACCAAGAGTGTTACACTTGAGAAACTGAAGTTGTGCTCGACTTCAGTTGCTCTTCTAGCTTGAAGACAAAGGTTTTGAGTTGTAGATATGGATGATATCATGCTTGAAAAAAAAAAGACGATGCAGCTACGGGACGATGCGGCCAGCATCCCAGACTCTAAGTGGGAGAATTGTTGGGATTAGTGGACTTGATACACTGCATTATTTAATTTGTTAATCTCGTATTCTCTCTTCGCGTCTCATGTGTTCCCCATGCTCCCGCCAACGCTCCCGCCAAAGCTCCTATGCGGTCTCGCCAAAAGGTTTTGACGCGGAAACGCGTCCAACAAAGGAGGAAATAATATTATTTCCTCCTTTATTATGCTGTGCTCATTATAAATAACAATAGGTTGTCTGCTCTCCTCACCACACAAAAAATCTCCACGGCTGAAAAGAAGAAGAAAATAAAAACCCTTTTGTCCTTTTTCTTCCTTTGGATTCTTGTGCTAAGAAGGCTTACGGGATTCCCTTTGTTTTTTTCCCTTTTTTTTCTCTTTAGCTGTAAAAGAGAGAGAGGAGAGAGAGGGGAGAGAGGAAGTAACGAGAGAATTATTTTATTGTAATCGTCGAATCAACAACGGTGTAATTTTCTCGACGCAATAAAATCTTCTGCTGCTCTGTGGGCGTAGGCAATTTACCGAATCACGTAAATCTGTGTATTTTCGTTGTGTTTTCTGTTTTGTGATTTTTTTTTTCTCGATCCGGTGTTTTGCTTTATTGCCGTCATTTTTTCCACAACAAAAATGTAATTAATTTTTAAAGAAATCAATGGAATGGGTCTTCCGCGCAGAAATATTTTCAGTTACAATAATCAGAGGCTTTTTCAAATTAAATTTTGCTTCCACTCCAGAATGAAATGTCTAATTTCATTGGTTGTCATAATACAATCTAATGTCCTATGACGCTCTAGAAAGGCTTCTTGAGATATATCCACCAGGGTTGGAAGAAAAATCTGTCTTATTAGGAAAGACATCGGTCAAAATTTTAAAATTTTTTTTGAGAATGCGGATTGGATTAAATTCTTTGGAAGTTTTGCGGACATATTTTTTTGGGGATACGGCAAATAATAATAGAACTCAAATTTTAGAAATAGCTGATCTTCTCAAGATTCAAAAAATCAAATATAATCATTAATCTCAATAAAGTTACTCCAAACCATATATGCTAGTAGATATGGAATTACCATAAGAGAGAGTATTATTTTTAATCTTCTTCTAGGCAAAAGGGAAATCCATATTTAAAAGGAGAGAAGGATCATCAGAAGAATAAACCTTCTTAAATCACCTGACAATATGCCCAATACATTTCTCTTTAATTGGTTTTTGAAGTAATCACTGAAACAACTAGCCTTTTTGATTGGAGAGGAATACACAGTCAATCCAGATTTTTGAATGAAGTCTATTCCTTTATTTTATTGGCAATATGATTAAGCAAGTATTTCTATGTATGTAGGAACCATTCAGCATATAGACCTTGATCTCAATAAGTTTCTTCCTTTTTAACTTTGGTGTAGTCTGTTTTTTCCAATTTGATTCAACTTAACAGTTTTGAGATTTTTTTTCTTAGGGCTTGATATTATGTTGTTGTTGCGTCTCCAAATGTTTACACTTTCTTTTTAGTCTAAGCTTTATAACTAATACGTTGATTGCACCCCCTGGATGTTGAAAACTCTTCCTAGAATTAGAAATCCTATTATCGATATTTTACATTCGATTTTTTAAGGTCAGAATACCTTTAATATATTCTTAAAAATATTCTAACTAATAAAAAAGAAAAGTAATGATTACATTTGATTTAAAAAACGTATGGTGACAGAAGAGGTAAAAGACTTTCAGAGAAATATTTCAGCACTTTGAAGATTTTATAGCAGATAAATGTCTAGTTGTTTAGGCACCGTTGTTCAACTGTTTTATGTTTAAAATTAGTTAAAAGTTCAAGCTTTGTAATTAGGCCTATTTATGGGTCTTCTTAAGTCACGGTGATATTCATTTGTTCGTGTAAAATAAAATTTCTCCTTGAGCAATTTATCCTCCAAATATAAAGATTATTATAATTTAAATAAGCATGATTTTTTATACTTTATTCTGCTTCAAGCTCTTTTCAGATCTAATGGGCTTGGTCAGAAGTTTCAATGAAAACTTAGATAACTTAACACAAATGCAACGCTAACAAAAATTTATGGGAAAAGAAGGATAACAAAGTGGTTGGCATACGATTTTAATGATGGCGATGATGAGTGGATGACTCTCATAATGCATTGATTTGTCTCCAACATTTATTTTTGTTTTTATAGGCTTTGATGTGAACATCAAATATTGAAGCTCTCTTTTGCTTCAGCTTTGCTTATTCCTTTAATTTGATACAGTTGACCTAACCTAATTTAGGTATTGTTTTTATTATGTTATATAAAGGGATGATTTAGATACTCTTTTTTACTCTTATTATTTCATTCATTCATGAAAAATTCTATTATCTTGCATAGAGATCCAGCAGAGATCCCTTGGGGTGATTTTGGTGTTGAATATGTGGTTGAATCTTCAGGTGTTTTCACTACCATGGGAAAAGCATCAGCTCACTTAAAGGTGTTCATATATCTCATGCTGTCTGATGTTTTCTTATTATGAACTGAAATCCTTTAATTCATGTGATGCGACTCTTCTACAGGGTGGTGCTAAGAAGGTGGTAATATCAGCTCCATCAGCTGACGCGCCTATGTTTGTTGTTGGAGTGAATGAGAATACATATCAATCAAGCATGAACATAGTTTCTAATGCAAGCTGCACAACTAATTGCCTTGCGCCCTTGGCTAAGGTCTTGCTTTGCTATAGAAGTTTATTTGCCATCGTTTGGCTTATTTGTCGAATAATATATGCATTAAACTTTACAGTTTCTTTGTAAGAGCTATTTGATCATTTCAGTATTACCTTCTCATATTCTACGGTAATCTTTATGTCTTAAAATTTTTTTCCTGATTAGGTGGTTCATGAAGAGTTTGGTATTGTTGAGGGTCTCATGACAACCGTACACGCAACTACAGGTATTTTATGAATTCTTAAGGCATCAGAAATGTTCGTTTATTGACACTTGCCTTATCTGTCCAGCCACACAGAAGACTGTTGATGGTCCCTCAATGAAGGACTGGAGGGGAGGCCGTGGAGCGAGTCAGAACATCATCCCTAGTTCAACTGGTGCGGCGAGGGTATGATAGAACTGATTTATGTATTTTTTTGGTTTTTTAACATTTCATATGCAATGATTATATCCTATTACAGGCAGTTGGAAAGGTTCTTCCAGAGCTCAATGGAAAGCTCACTGGCATGGCCTTCCGTGTTCCAACACCAAATGTTTCAGTCGTGGACCTAACTTGTCGGCTTGAGAAAGATGCATCATATGAGGACGTCAAGGCAGCTATCAGGTATTGTGCTTTTTCTCTTTTGTTATTGTGCACTATGTAGTTTCTTCTTGATTCATAAACTATATAGTTACTCATATCCTCCTTAATTTCTTTTGAACTTTTAACTATTTCGCTTCGCTCTAAAACAAGTTGAAATGCTTATAAATGGTGGCAGTTATGAACTAAATAGTTTCCACTAGTTGAAAAAGGTGAATAAAGATATGCTAAATGACCCCTTGGTCCATTTTTATAGCAATCTAGAATTGTGCGCGACATCTCTATTTCAGCCGTTTCATCTACTTGCTCCTGTGGGAAGAAATGTTAAAAGGAGAAATGAATGGACATTGCCTTTTGTATCTGAGAATGCCCAGTTACTTTTTCTGCGTTTAGAAATTATGAGTACTAGTTTTATCCATGTTAAAAAAAATATATATTTGTGATGTTTCTGAAAGTGGTAATCTTAACACTAGCAATATAGATAACACTAATGTTTTTAAAGATAATAATATAGTATAAAAAAAAAACATGCTACAATTTATTACACAAGTTGCATAACATTGTCGTCTTAGTGTTAACCTTTTAATTACCGAGAAACAAAATAAACCCCTGAATCGAATGGGCCCATTAGGCTTTTTGTCAAACATTCTCATCCCTCTTCAGTTAATGGCTTCTCAATTTTTTGCTACATCTATTCTACTCATTAATTTCAACAATGTTTACTGCATTAATTTCAGCCTTCTTATTTTGTTCGTCTGTTCTCTTTTAGATCTTCATAACATCATTCTTAAACAAGATTTTAATTGAGTTCCATTCATCCAATGCCATATCTCATGCTTCTGAAACTCATTTATAATTATTCTCTGCTTTGTTGATCTGCATTGATCTAAATTTGTGAAATATTTTTACAGGTTTGCATCAGAGGGTCCCCTGAAGGGAATCCTTGGGTACACCGATGAAGATGTTGTTTCTAATGATTTCATTGGCGATTCCAGGTATGTGGAGTATTTCCTTGCTACTCTTTTCTGCAAAACTATTTTCCGGTCGATACTTAATTCATATCCTGTTATGCTTTGCTGCCAGGTCAAGCATCTTTGATGCCAAGGCTGGAATGGGATTGAGCTCTCAGTTCATGAAATTTGTATCATGGTATGACAACGAGTGGGGTTACAGGTAAATAAAACTGTATGAATTCTCCAGTACTGAACTTTTAATGGAGAAAATTGTCAAATAGTCCCCTAGTGTTTTGCAGTGGGTCGTCTTAGTTACAGAGTACATAAAATGTCAATTTAATCCTTCAATTTTTTTAATGTGGATTGAAATAGTCTCCTTTGAGAATTATTGCAACCCCAATTTAAAAGGTATGGAGACTAATTTGATGCATTTACAGACGTAAAACTAAAATGACCAAATGTAAACATTCAGGGGACTATTTTGACAATCTACTCTTTTTTTTTTAAGGTTTTTGAGCTAATAAGATATCGTCCTGATTTGTTTGCAGCAACCGAGTGTTGGATCTGATAGAGCACATGTCCCTTGTCTGTGCTCGTAACTGAAGCATGATTTTTGGGTGGAAACAGATGCAAATGATGCCTGCTGCTTGTTTCTCCAAGAATTTTTTCGAAGCCAATATTTTTTTAATTATTATTTAATGGTTTTAGTTTTGAGAAGAGCAGGCTGCATTTCTGATTAATATGCCATGATCTGTGTGGAAAGAAAAGAAATTAGTCAATTATTTTATTTAGGATTTTATTAAAATTTAAATTTTTAACCGTTTTTTTTTTTTTTCAAATTTGAAGTAATATTGTTGTGTTTGTTGATGTGAATTCTGATGATCTGTCATTGTAAGCCACATACAAACTATCAGCTGTTCCTTCAGTTCATTCAAAAGCAAGGCATTGCCAAATGGCTTCATGTTTGAACTTTGAATAAGATGAATTAATGCTCTGTATTGCACAATCATACCGTTGCATGATTAACAAAGTCGATCCTCTAAACTGAGGCACTCATTGCATAATCTGACTAAAAACAATCATTATATGAAACAAAAATTAAAACAAAGATATTAAAAAAAAAATTAAAAGGAAAAAAAATAAAGCTCATGATAAAACAGTTCGATGGATGGAACTAGCTTTGAGGGCATGCAGCAATGAGATCTCAAACAAGATATAGTTTCCTTTGAGCAATAGATTACTAAAATTGTTTGGAAATTTCATCAAAAGAAAATATAAGAGTGATGGAATCCTGGTGTATAGTTGCGTCCGGACAATGGACTCGATACAGTGGGAAGGAGTGGAGCTCGGTCCTCCGGTGTATCACGTCTGTTGTCCGGACAAAAGCTGCTTCTGAACTTCAGATGTAATATTTTCTCCTCTTTACGGTGCTTGCACTTCTCACAAGTCTCATTTGCAAAGTTGTTGTAGCTTTCAGATTAGTCTCTGTTTCATGTACCCCAATAAATAACATCTAATATAGATTAAAAAAAAAATAGAGCAATCTTTAAAGCAAATAAACTTATAATATCAAATAAAATAGCTTACGTCACCTCAAAAAAAAAATGTAAATATATTCATCCCACAAATCTTTTCCTAGAGAAAGGAAAAGTGATAATATCACAAAAAATAAGCTCTGAGCATGTTTATGAATCATCATAAAGCAAAGGCAATAGGAAAAAATATTTAATAATAAATGATCTTAATTATTGAAACATTCCATGCATGGAAATAAGTTTGTGTTTTGACGTAGAACCATAAAATACGTAGTTTGTTAACCGTTTTGTCAGTATTTCAATAATGTTCTATCAATAGTGAGAAGAATCCCAAAATAGTTTATGGGAAAGTTGTAGGGTTGAATACATATGATGCTGTTAAGGTTAATTAGATTATCCCTCATATGATCGAAGGAGGCAATGCTAACATTACTGTCTATAATACAAGAGAAGCAATTCATTACTACTGAAACAAATGGGGAAAGCACATCCATAATGCATTAATACGTCAACTGATTTAAAAGAAGAGACAATCTCTTGTCAAAAGCCTAGACATAAAGGCAACACAATTCACACTAGAAAATTTGTGGTAGAGATTGCTTAAAAAAAAAAAACAAAAACAAAACAGAAAAAAAACAAACAAAAAAAGACAAAAGATCATACAAATCTATTACCACTGAGGTGTTCTATCCAATGGTCAAACATCACTTAATCTGTGATCTCATAGCACTTGTAGTACAGTACGATTTGATCTTGAAATAGCTTGAGGTGAAGACTGCATTCATACATAGAGAATTGCAAGAGATGTATGTGTTGCTACCGTATGGATATGAACCATCAAAAGACTTATTGCAAACCTGGAAAAGTCTTTGTGTGGGTTGAAGCAGTGACCACAAAAGTGATATAAAAAATTTGATCAATTCATGAGGGGACATGAGTACACAATGAGCCAATAGGTTCATTGTGCATGTTTCAAAGGTTGGCCAAGAGTGAGTTCATTTATTTGCCTTTATTTGTTGATGATATGTTGATTGCATATAGTTGTCAGATTTATGTTGATTAGATGAAGAATCAATTTTCCAAACATTTTGAAATGAAAGGAGTTGGATGAAGCTTGCAGAATTCTTGGCATAGAGATTCTCTGGGACAAGAAAGCTGGAAAGGTTTGATTTTTGCAAGAAACTTATGTTCGGAAGGTGTTGAAGAAATTTGGGTTTGATGACTCGGATAGGGCGGCGAGTTCACTCATTGCATATCACTTTCACTTGAGTTCAGATCAATGTCCTAAAGATGATCGAGAGAGGAAAGATATGCGATCAGATCCTTATGCTAGTACATTGGGCGGTCTGATGTATGTCATGGCGTGTACTATACCAGACATTGCATAACTAGTTAATGTTGTGAACAGATTCGTGCATGATCCAGGAAGGGTCATTGACAGGCTGTGAAGAATATTTTGAGATATCTAAATGATACAATTGATGTTGACTTGATGTTTAGAGGAAATCATACTATGCATATTTGTATGTAGGCTGCACCAACTATGCAGGTGACATGGATTGACGAAGACCTACTACTAGCTATTTATTCACATTGAAAGGAGTCAGTTGGAGGTCGGTTCTTCAGTTTACTGTTGTTTTGTATACTAAGGAGGATGAGTATATAACAGTTACAGAGGCGATGAATAATTCAATATGAATGCAGGGTCTATTGGATGACTAGAGAGTTGATCAAGAATCTCTGAGATATTCTATGGTAGTTAGAGTGCTATATTCATGGTCACAAATCCAGTTCATTATGCTCGTATCAAAAACATTGATGTGAGGTGACACTTTGTTCGGGGCTCGATTGAAGAAGATAAAGTTCTGTTAAAGAAGATAGATATGAAATAGAATCCAACGGACATGCTCACGAATGTACTACTAGTCGAGAAGTTCAACTATTGTAGGAGTTTGGTGAACATCCAAACTCATGACTGATAGCTCATGTGGTATTTTGAAGAAGTACATGAGGATTGATCC
Source organism: Phalaenopsis aphrodite (assembly GCA_003013225.1). Taxonomy (NCBI): domain Eukaryota; kingdom Viridiplantae; phylum Streptophyta; class Magnoliopsida; order Asparagales; family Orchidaceae; genus Phalaenopsis; species Phalaenopsis aphrodite. The sequence goes on along the minus strand of NEWO01000003.1, from coordinate 36,635 downwards.
CTTCGAGAGGGGGGTAGGTAGCCAACCATCTTTGTGCAGTTGAATTGGAGTTTGGAGCTGATTTGATCATCTCCCACTTATTTGGAAGTAAGAGATGAGGTGCAGATTATTGTATTTATTATATTATTTACTTTTATTGTAATTGGAGGTGTTTTTGTCTTTTGTCTTTATTTACTTGGATGCGTTTGTCCTTATCTATAACAGAGATTTTAAAACTTACGAGAGTTGCATGATATGAGGTGTGTGGAAGTTTTAACCCAAATATGTTTTCTCTTTCTCTATCCTGTGCTAGTTGAAACTCCCTCCCCGTTGATGTAGATGAATCAATTTAACGCAGAACCACATAAATCTTATGTTTGATTATTGTTGTATGAATTTTTACATTTCCCCATTATTTTTGCATAACATTATATTTTCAAAACCCGATTTGCTTTGATCTAGCGATTACATAAAATTTTAGTCAACGAATGTTTTCCAAGGAGAAAGAGAAAAAAGTGAAAGGAAATAATAAGATTATTTGGGAGTCTTGACGTGGTGTCCCAAAGGTCTTCTTATGCAGACGAAGAGAGGCATGAGGACGATTTTCACTACGCACTGGATGATTGCTACAATTTGTGATTTTTTAAAACTTAATTTTAAAATTATTCTATTTTAATAATAGTCTAACAAATTTTAAGCATAAATTTCTCGTACAATCCAAGAAATGTTCATAAAATAAAAAGCCATTTGATAGCCGTTGCTCTTCTGTTTCCTTGAAATTCTACAAATGAGACAATCCAACACGAAAGTGTTCGCCTTTCGACAAACTTAGCCGATCAGCTGCCAATCCATACTCGTCTCCTCTTCGCAATTCCAGATGGGGCCGGCAAATTTTCCTTAACCTCCGTTTATATATTTATATAAACACTATGATCAAATTTAAAATAAGCAGCAGGAGTCCGACAGCATGGAGCCAAAGAAGGCATACCTTTGGTGTATTTTCCTCATTCTTCTCATCTCTTCTTCTGGTAAAATTTTCCCACTCAATCTCTTATCTCTTTTGTAGTCTGCATGCAAGGATATGATTTTGTATGAATGTGCAGACGGGATGCTACCGGGAGAGGAATTTGGGAAGCCTTGTCCTGTGATATCGGTTGGGCCTTGCTACGATATGGAACTTCCGACACCTCAATGCAACGCTTACTGTGTTAAAATGAACTACGCGAGTGGGGAATGCGACCGCACCTTGGAATGCCAATGCCATGAGCATTGCTAGCTGCTAGTTAATCAGTTTTCTTCTGGTTAATTAGTTGATGTGCTATGTGTGCTTGATTAATAAGTAATATGGCTGAAGCCTTGATCTTTCGTGAACTTTGTGTGTGATTTTTACATGTTATGTTAAGTTGTTTCTAAGAAGGAATAAGCGACTTGTTGGATGGATGATTTTCTTACGAGAAGTTTATGATTGTATTTTTAGGTGTGAAATTTTGAGTTTTATTTTTTTTGGAAGATTTGAATGCTTCTATGTATTTGCATATCTAACATATAAATCTCAATTTTTACATCTATATCACTCTAAGTGTGCTTCAAAAGGCGTGTTTCGGTTATTTTAAGTTAATAGTAATAATATTTTTATGGGATATGAATGATTTTGATTGTTATAACAATAATTTAAATTTTGATATTTGAAATGTAAATACATAAAAGTTGTAAGTGTGAATGCATGTTTTCTCAATTGGGGATTTTAAGAGTTCCATTGGGATGCACATGTTTGGAAGGGGTTTCTATTATGTAACTAGTTTGCATAAATAAATTCAAAAATCTAACAAAAACTATGCTTGACATTATATTATTTTGCAAATACATAATAAGATAATGAAATTAAGATGATTATGTTTTGGGATGATAATGATATAATCATGCTAAGAAGCTTCTTTCCTCATCAAAGATGATATGTCACCAAAACTCCACTTGATCAAACTTAAATCTTGAAATATTTTAAATAAATTACCTTTTAGATTTCAATTGAAGATCATCTGGGCTCCAGTTTCAACAATTCTATTACCAAATTGAATGTTTTGATGAGTATATCAATGCAACAGTGTCAAAAGTGATCCAATCTATGTTCAATTGAGTACAAATCAAGCACCTTAACTATAATTGAAAATTGAATGACCAAGTTTTCTTCAAATTTTGTATACTTATAGTAACATTAAAATTCTCGGCGAGAGAAATCCAGTAAGCCTAACACCCGCCTATTCCGAGTTTATTAAAGTACTTAAACACAAATAATATTTTAAAATCAAATGAATATATATTAGTCTTTTGATGAAGTGTTTTGAGATTTTAGATAGATTTATTTTAATGTGATCTTTAAAAACTATTATGAGAGTCTTATTCTCCATATGAAGAGTTACTTGAGTTTGGATTTAGCTTGAAGTTCTGAAGAATTTTAGGATTCTACTTCAACACTCAAAAAACACTATCACTTGATCAATGTTTGTTGACCATTATAATCCAACCACCATATTTTAACCCTTGTTGCTCAAATTTTGTTGTCAAAATATTTTCTCCAACGGTTATGATTCAATACCTATCACTTAATTATCATCACTGGGATGCTATCTTCATTTTAAAAATTTTTACCATTGTCATTAATGAACAAAGTGTGTGTGGGCTCCAAAAATTAGGAGAGGCATTCCAAATATGAGGTAAGTTTTTTTTTTTTTTTTTTTTTTTTCTTTTTTGAATTTTCTTTAATTGATTTATTATTTCTTCAAATTTTTAGAGGCCTCCCCTAAGCTTAATTTAGATTTTGCTTAAGCCATTCTAAGTCTATATTAGCCCAATCCAATTCCGTATTTTGAGTCCTTAGTGAACAAAGTGTGTGTGGGCTCCAAAAATTAGGAGAGGCATTCCAAATATGAAAGTTTTTTTTTTTTTTTTTTTTCTTTTTATTTCTTGAATTTTCTTTAATTGATTTATTATTTCTTCAAATTTATAGAAGCCTTCCCTAAGCTTAATTTAGATTTTGCTTAAGCCATTCTAAGTCTATATTAAGCTCAATCTAATTCGTATTTTGAGTCCTTAGTTAGTCAAATTTTGGCAACCTTGTCGCCGCATCATCCTCGCTCAGGGGGACTACTTTAAGAGTCTTGGGCACACCCACAAGTATATAAGGCATGCAGGAGTAGTGTTTTGCAACTCCAAGGCCATAAGTCTTCTAACCCACCCATTTAAAAGTTGTGCATGGATACGTCAGTATGTGTAAAAGTAATAACAAAATTCTCTATTTGGTTGGAACAATGGGAATATGCACTACATGAAACTTGCAAATTACTGTATGTTTCTGTGGCCATATATTTTTTGACACAACTATTAGCATTGGATGTATGTTCACCTTGTGACAAATTCAGATGTCAATTAGTTGTCGGGAATATTACATCAATAATATGTCGACGTAAACTGTTAACGTCTTAATGTCATCCTTTGCATCGACAAGCATTCGACGCAAAATTGTTTGCATCGCACATTGCGTCAACAATTTATTAACACATTGTAATCACTTAACAGTGTCGAAGTATCCAATGCTAACTAATTTGTGTTGGAATAGGCCTGATCAAATGCAACGCAAATGACCTAAAAAGTAAATATCGCATGACAAAGTCTCTTTCTCTCTTTGTTATTCCCTCCTTCATTAGCTATGGTGACTCCGACACGCCTCCCCTTTACCGAGCGATCCAGCATCTTAGGCGAGTTTCCACAAGCAAAATCGCAACTTCAGTGAGCAATCCTCCTCTTCAGTTTCTATGTAAAATTTCCTTCTCTTCTGAGTCTCCCCTTTATGATATTTTTTATTTTCTAGTTTTTTTATTTTGTGTGAAAATTGATATTTTTCTTCTTAGGGTTGTAATGCATAGGAATTGTATTGTTTTTATGTAAAATTAGAAGTATTGGTGTTAGATATTTACATGCATAGGAATTTTGTGGTTTTAATGTGAAAAATGATCTTTAGTTGTTAGATATGTAGGCCAATGAAAGAGATTCATAAAACCAAGTTAAGTGTTGCTGACATGAGAATGCCTAGGCGGATGATTGACTTTACACTTAGAGAGAAAATGCAAAACAAATACTCGTGAAAGGGTCGGTGTTGCTCCAAGGGTAGAAAATATTACATTGAGTCGACTTAGATGGTTTTATCACATTAAACGTCTACCATATGATAATCATGTTAGGAGCGAATGTTTTAGATACCTCAAATCTATTGTTCAAAGTGAAGGTGATATAGATAGAGATGTCATGAGTAGAATTGAAGTTAGATGACTGAAGTGGAGGAATGCATGATATAAAAGCATCATTTTGACAACAATAAAAATTGTATAAGATGGTGGTAAGTCCTGCTATGATTTTTTTTCACAAAACGTTAACTTATAAAAGTGAAACATAAAATTAAATTAAGTGTTGCTTAGATGAGAAGGCACAGGTGAATGAGTTGCTAGGGCTACTGTTCAGAGTGTTGGTGATGCTATATATGGGGATGATATTAGCAAAATTCAATTTTGATGACCGAAATAGAAGAATGCATTAGGCTTATTGTGTGCGATAGCAAAACACCGCTTAAATTTACATGAAAATTTTGTATGATGGTGGTGAGACCAACAATGCTTTATGGTGTGAAATGTTGACCTATAAAAGAGAAGCATACAACAAAGTCAAGTGTTGTTTAGATGAAAATGCTTATGTGGATGTGTGGTTTTAGACATCGAAACAAAATGCAAAACGAATATATTTGTGAAAACTTTGGTGTTCCTCCAGTGGTATACAAGATAGTTAGAGAGAGTCGTCTTAGATGGTTTATTTACATAAAAATGTTGACCATCTGATGACTCGGTTAAGGGATTAGAGATGTTAGAATAGAACTATGTTAAGAAAGGAAGAGGTAGACCAAGAAAGGCTAGGTCCTATTGCATAAAAAAATTATCTTAATTTATTAGGATTAAATGAAAATAGGACACTTAAAATAACACAATGGAAAAAAAGGATTCATGTGTAAATATGAAAGTTTAGCTGTGAGATATTTAAATGCATACGAATTGTGTAATATATATGTAAGAACAACCCCCCTCCTTTTTGGTATATATAGGATATCACCTTTCTCATGTGCTCCCTTAGTTGATAGGAAAATGGGCTACCTTATTTTTTGTGAATATATAGAATCATTCTAAAGTCAAGCCTAGTCTTTTATAGATAGATTGTTAGAATATTGCATCTAACCTTTATTGTTATAGGTCTTCAGTGTATGAAATTATTCTTCTAAAATTGTCTATAAGATCCACTCTATCATGCTCTATACTTCATCCAGCTTGAGTAGGCCTTAGTCCTTTACTCTTGTAATTCATCTATTCCAATTTCTATGATAATCATAATTATCATATTTAATTAGGAAGGCTCAAATATCATGTAATAGGGTGAAACGAGCTTAGCTTATGGCTTATGATTGAGTTAATTTCAAACACCATAGTAATGATGGGAACACTTTGCTTCACTATTATTTGTTTGGGTGTTAGATATCTAATATATGTGAAATATATCTGTAACTGATATCTAAATGTACGGATCTATAAATCTACACAAATATATATATATATATATATATATATATATATATATATATATATATATATATATATATATATATATATGAAATATATCTGTAACTGATATCTAAATGTACTGATCTATAAATCTACATAAATGCTACATATGAATTTTCAAAATTTGAGATCAAGAATGTATACTAGATTATGTTAAGGAAGAAGAAGATTCACTTATGAGTTCTTGAACGATATTGAGAAATTTATGCAGAATGGACTTAATTACTCAAAGAAAAAAAATTATTTAATAGTTGATGAGACTATATTTAAATCAACAAATCTTTTCCATACCTAACCCGAATGTTAGATAGGGCTTAGATTAATCCAGGTTATAAAATTTCTATAAAGACAAATCCCTATAGTTAATATTTCTAAAAAAATATAAATTCTTAAGAAAACTTTCGAATAAATACTAATGATAATAGCTCAATATCAAATACAATTAAAAATACACCCTAATTTAAATAAAAGATATTTAATTTAAAATTAAATAGTTTTGATATTATTTATTTATCAAATAATTAATGTTTTACAAATTTTCCAAAGAAAATTAATATTTTTATTTAATATCATTGTGTGCTAAGAAATTCTTGACGGTAGAGTAATAATTTAATGTTTTAGTGTTGTGCAAAGATTCAAAACACAAATAAACAATAAAAAAGTAACAGTAAGAGACAATAATATTTTTTATATGAGAAAACTTTGGAAGAGAAAAAATTATAGGCATTAGCTTAGTTAAAATAACTTACTATGTGTTTCCAAACATAGGAATGCACCCTCTCTCATGATCAGAAGGATGGGGTTACAATTTAATACGAGAAAGTACGTTAGCCTTATACAACACAAAGAAATTAAATACAGGTGCTAGAAAGAACATCCATATTCAGACAAAGACCTTCGTATATGGACAAGGATGAGTGGTGGACGACAATGGTCAAGACGACGAAGGCCCATTGTTATTCTCTAGATTTTCTCTAAAACTGGCTCTGAAATTTCGCTTCTCATTCTCTTTTTCTCCTCCCCTCCCAAGTAAAGAGAGGAGACCTATTTATAAGCTCTATGATATATAAACTCTATGATAAATGGTAGAATAAGTAACAGGAGGCCTCATGGAGGTGAAGAATGCATTCCTTTGTTGTATTTTCCTCATTCTTCTTCTTTCTTCTTCCGGTAAGTTTATTTCACTCAATTTTTTCTCTCTTTTTTTATTTGCATGGATATGAATGTGTATGAATATTGTGCAGGCTAGACATTACCGAGAGTGGAATCTATATAAGCCTTGGGGTGAGGGAAAAGAAATTGAATTAGAACTTGCTCGTTGGGTTTTGAATATCAATGCAACAATAGATTATAAATGTGTTGAATTGGGCTGCAACTATGGGAGATGCATCCAAGTGTTGTCACGCTGCTTTTGCTTTGTAGCTACTTGATCATTTTTTTTTTTTTGTTAATTAGCTGATGTGTTATGTGTGTTTGAACAAGCTTCAGTCTCTACGTCTATATCACTTTAGCTATGCTTCAAAAGGCGTGTTTCAACTTCTTAAGTTAATAATAATAATATTCTTATGTGATATGAATAATTTTATTTATTATAAAAAAATTAAACTTAGATATCAAAGATGCAAATACATAAAAATTATATGATATTTATATGTATGTAAATGCTTTTAGGTAGGTGGGGTGTTACTGAGGTAGAGAGAGTATACGGTATCAAATGGGTAGAAAAAGAGTATTACGACACAAGAGTTAGGTAGGTGGGGTGTTACGGAAGAAGGTTGGGTGTTAGAGAGGGTTAACGGGAACAAGTGAGCGAGGAAAGGGGAGTTACGACACAACAAGGGGAATTCTTAATGGGGTTCTCAATAGCAGGGAGTAGGTGCGGCTTCGAAACAGGCAGGAAGGAGGGAGGGGGGGGGTGGTTTGTTGTGGGGACATTACCATAATTGTAAAAATATAGATCTAAGGTACTGATACATGTAATATCAGGCTCTCACCAGTAACACAAAAATTTCTACTCAACCCGAGTCTTACCCTTCCCTGAAACAACACATGCGGGTAAAGCATGGATGAGCAACCACAACTCAATAAGCTATTCAAAAACTACTGCAGTTTTCGACACAAGAGTTAGTTAGGTGGGGTGTTACGAAAGAAGGTTGGGTGGTAGAGAGGGTCAACGGGAACATGTGAGGGAGGAAAGGGGATGTTGAATTTGAAGAAATGTGTGACCGCGACTTTATATATGCTTAAAAATATAAGTATTTAATGATGCTGTTAAAATATTTAATTCCTCAGCAACTGTACCAAAACCTTAATAACAGTTATAGATTCGATAAATATGGGCGTAATAAATATTCAATAATTGTAAAGTCACACTTATCAAAGCAAGTATACATATCACTCAAGTAATATAGGGCTCTAATGGAGTCATAGATATCGATCCCACAGGGAGTAAGATTATAACTACGAACTAAGATTTTAGAAAAACAATACTTTAATCACAACAACGAAGTTTAATTTGCTTATCTGTCGCTAATAGGCAATTGAAATAAATATGTAATTTTAATAATTATTAAATAACTAATTATACTAATGAAGGTTTGAGTGTGATATTCAATATATCTGAAATCACATTACTGAACATTGTGTATGAAACAAGTCATGGTTTGATTCGAAATAATAATATATCATTTTATCATATTTTAATTGTATATATTGTGATTTAAGACAAGAAAAAAATTCTCGGCAAAAGCCTAGACATAAAGGCAACACAATTCACACTAGAAAATTTGTGGTAGAGATTGCTTTTAGAAAAAAAAAACAAAACAGAAAAAATAAATAAAAAAAGACAAAAGATCATACAAATCTATTACCACTGAGGTGTTTTCTACAATGGTCAAACATCACTTAATCTGTGTTCTCATAGCACTTGTAGCACATTACGATCTGATCTTGGAATAGCTTGAGGTGAAGATTGCATTCATACATAGAGAATTGCAAGAGATGTATGTGTTGTTACCGTATGGATATGAAACATCAAAAGACTTATTGCAAACCTGGAAAAGTTTTTGTATGGGTTGAAACAGTCACCCCGACAATGATATAAAAAATTTGATCAGTTCATGAGGGGACATGAGTACACAATGAGCCAATAGGTTCATTTTGCATGTTTCAAAGGTTGGCCAAGAGTGAGTTCATTTATTTGCCTTTATTTATTGATGATATGTTGATTGCGTATAGTAGTCAGATTTATGTTGATTAGATGAAGAATCAATTTTTCAAACATTTCGAAATGAAAGGAGCTGGATGAAGCTCGTAGAATTCTTGGCATGGAGATTCTTTGGGACAAGAAAGTTGGAAAGGTTTGACTTTTGCAAGATACTTATGTTGGGAAGGTGTTGAAGAAATTTGGGTTTGATGACTAGGGCAGGGCTGCGAGTTTACTCATTGCATATCACTTTCAGTTGAGTTCAGATCAGTGTCCTAAAGATGATCGAGAGAGGAAAGATATGCGATCGGATCCTTATGCTAGTTCATTGGGCGGTCTGATGTATGTCATGGTGTGTACTATACCGGACATTGCATAACTAGTTGGTGTTGTGATCTGGTTCGTGCATGATCCAGGAAGGGTCATTGACATGCTGTGAAGAATAGTTTGAGGTATCTAAAGGATACAATTGATGTTGACTTGATGTTTAGAGGAAATCATACTGTGCAGATTTGTATGTAGGCTACACCAACTATGCAGGTGACATGGATTGACGAAGATATACTACTAGCTATTTATTCACATTGAAAGGAGTCAGTTGGAGGTCGGTTCTTCAGTTAACTGTTGTTAAGGAGGATGAGTATATAACAGTTATGGAGGGGATGGAGGATTCAATATGAATGCAGGGTCTATTGGATGACTTGGGAGTTGATCAATAATCTTTGACAATATTCTACGGTAGTTAGTGTAAGATATTTATGGTCACAAATCCAGTTAATTATGCTCGTACCAAACACATTGATGTGAGGTGCCACTTTGTTCGGGGCTTGATTAAAGAAGACAAGGTTCTGTTGAAGAAGATAGATATGAAGGAGAATCCAACGGGCATGCTCACGAATGTGCTACTTGTCCAGAAGTTCACTTACTGTAGGAGTTTGGTGAACATCCGAACTCATGACTGATAGCTCATCTAGTATTTTGAAGAAGTACACGAGGCTTGATCCCTTCGAGATGGGGGTAGGTAGGCAACCATCTTTGTGCAGTTGAATTGGAGTTTGGAGCTGATTTGATCATCTCTCACTTATTTGGAAGTAAGAGATGAGGTGCAGATTATTTTATTTATTATATTATTTTCTTTTATTGTAATTGGAGGTGTTTTTGTCTTTTACCTTTATTTACTTGGATGCGTTTGTCCTTATCTATAAAAGAGATTTAAAGGCTTACGAGAGTTGCATGACATGAGGTGTGTGGAAGTTTTAACCCAAATTTGTTTTCTTTTTCCCTATCCTGTGCTAGTTGAAACTCCCTCCCCGTTGATGTAGGTGAATCAATTTAACGCCGAATCACATAAATCTTATGTTTGATTATTGTTGTATGAATTTTTACATTTCCCCATTATTTTTGCATAACATTATATTTTCAAAACCCAATTTGCGTTGATCTAGCGATTACATAAAATTTTAGTCAACGAATGTTTTCCAAGGAGAAAGAGAAAAAAGTGACAGGAAATAATATTATTTGGGAGTTTTGACGTGGTGTCCCAAAGGTCTTTTAATGCAGACAAAGAGAGGCATGAGGACGATTTTCACTACGCACTGGATGATTGCTACAATTTGTGATTTTTTAATACTTAATTTTAAAATTATTCTATTTTAATGTTAGTCTAACAATTTTTAAGCATAAATTTCTGGTACAATCCAAGAAATGTGCATAAAATAAAAAGCCATTTGATAGCCGGTGCTCTTCTGTTTCACTGAAATTCTACAAATGAGACAATCCAGCACGAAAGTGTTCGCCTGTCTGCAAACTTAGCTGATCAGCTGCCAACCCATACTCGTCTCCTCTTCGCAATTCCAGATGGGGCCGACAAATTTTCCTTAACCTCCGTTTATATATTTATATAAACACTATGATCAAATGTAAAACAAGCAGCAGGAGTCCGATCACATGGAGCCAAAGATGGCATACCTTTGGTGTATTTTCCTCATTCTTCTCATCTCTTCTTCCGGTAAAATTTTCCTAGTCATTTCTTATCTCTTTTGTAGTCTGCATGCAAGGATATGATTTTGTATGAATGTGCAGACGGGATGCTACCGGGAGAGGAATCTGGGAAGCCTTGTCCTGTGATACAGGTTGGGCCTTGCTACGATATGGAACTTCCGACACCTCAATGCAACGCTTACTGTGTTAAAATGAACTACGCGAGTGGGGAATGCAACCACAACTTGGAATGCCAATGCCATGAGCATTGCTAGCTGCTAGTTAATCAGTTTTCTTCTGGTTAATTAGCCGATGTGCTATGTGTGCTTGATTAATAAGTTATATGACTGAAGCCTTGATTTTTCGTGAACTTTATCTGTGATTTTTGCATGTTATGTTAAGTTGTTTCTAAGAAGGAATAAGTGACTTGTTGGATGGATGATTTTCTTACGAGAGGTTTATGATTGTATTTTTAGGTGTTAAATTTTGAGTTTTTTTTTTTTTTGGAAGATTTGAATGGTTCTATGTATTTGCGTATCTAACATATAAATCTCAATTTTTACATCTATATCACTCTAACTGTGCTTCAAAAGGCGGTTATTTTAAGTTAATAGTAATAATATTTTTATGGAATATGAATGATTTTGATTGTTATAAGAATAATTTAAATTTTGATATTTGAAATGTAAATACATAAAAGTTGTAAGTGTGAATGCATGTATTCTCAATTGGGGATTTTAAGAGTTCCATTGGGATGCACATGTTTGGAAGGGGTTTCTATTATGTAACTAGTTTGCATAAATAAATTCAAAAATCTAACAAAAACTATGCTTGACATTATATTATTTTGCAAATGCATAATAAGATAATGAAATTAAGATGATTATGTTTTGGGATGATAATGATATAATCATACTAAGAAGCTTCTTTCCTTGTCAAAGATGATATGTCACCAAAAATCCACTTGATCAAACATAAATCTTGAAATATTTTAAATAAATTAATTTTTATATTTAAATTGAAGACCATTTGGGCTCTAATTTCAACAAATCTATTACCAAATTGAATGTTTTGATGAGCATGTCAATGTAACCATATGAAATGTAATCCAATCTATACTCAATTGAGTACAAACCAAGCACCTAAACTCTCAATTTTTGCTAAAATATTTTCTCCAATAGTTATAATTCAAATGCTATCACTTAATTATCATCACTGGGTGCTATCTTCATTTAAACAATTTTTACCAGTCATTAATTTAATCCCCTAAGCTTAATTTAGATTTTGCTTAAGCCATTCCAAGTCAATAATAAGCTCAATCTAATACATATTTTGAGTCCTTTGTCACTCAAATTTTGACAACCTCCTCGTCGCATCATCCTCGCTTATGGGGACTACTTTGAGAGCGTTGGGCCCACCCACCTGTATATAAGACATGCATGAGTATGTTTTGCAACGCTAAGGCCTTTAAGTCTTCTAACCCACCTATTTAAAAGATTTGCATGGACCTTCAAGTATGTGTAAAAGTAATAACAAATTTCTTTGTCTGGTTATGTACAACATGAAACTTGCAAATTAATGTCAGTTTTTGCGTCCATATTTTTTTGACACAACTATTTGCATTGTATGTAAGTTCATCTTGTGACAAATTCAGATGTCAATTAGTTGTCGGGGATATTGTGTCGATAATATCTCGACGCAAACTGATAGTGTCGCTCTTTGCATCGACAAGCATTCAACCCAAACTGTTTGCATCGCACATTGCGTGAACATTTATTAACTCATTGTAATCACTTAACAGTGTCGAAGTATTCAATGCTAACTAATTTGCGTCAGAATAGGTCTGATGCAAACACGACACAAATGACCTAAAAAATAAATCTTGCATGACAAAGTCTCGTTCTTTCTTTGTTATTCCCTCCTTCATTAGCCATGGCGACTCCGACACGACTCCCCCTCCACCAAGCGGTCCATCATCTTAGGCGAGTTTCCACAGGCAAAATCGCGGCTCCAGTGAGCAATCCTCCTCTCCGGTCTTTATGTATAGCTTTTATTTCTCTCTTGAGTCTCCCCTTTATGAGATTTTTGATTTTTAGTTTCTTTTTTTATGTGAAAATTGATATTTCCTTACTCAATATATAATGCACAGGAATTGTACAGCTTTTATGTAAAATTAGAAGTTTTGGTGTTAGATATGCAATGCATAGGAATTTTGTGGGTTTAATGTGAAAATGATACTTAGGTGTTAGATATGTTGGCCCATGAAAGAGAATCATAAAGCAACGTTAAGTGTTGTTGAGAAGAGAATGCTTAGGTGGATGAGTGACTTTACACTTAGAGAGAAAATACAAAACAAATACTTGTGAAAGAGTCGGTGTTGCTCCCACAGTAGAAAAGACTACATTGAGTCGACTTAGATGGTTTGACCACATTAAACGTCTACCATCTAATAATCATGTTAGGAGTGAATGTTTTAGATATCTCAGATCTATTGTTTGAAGTGATGTTCAAATAGGTGGGGAAGTCATTAGTATAGTTAAGTTATATGGCTGAAGTAGAGGAATGTATCAGACCTATTGTGTGATAGAAAAACATCACTTAGACTAATAGAAAAAAATTATAAGATAGTGGTAAGTGTTGCAAAGAGTTTTTTCAGAAAATGTTGGCTTATTAAAGAGAAATATAAAATTAAATTAAGTGTTACTTAGATGAGAAAGCTCAGGTGAATGAGTTGCTAGGTCTACTGTTCAAAGTGTTGGTGATGATAAATATGGGGATGTTATTTGTAGAATTTTATTTTGATGACTGAAATGGAAGAATGCATCGGGCTTATTGTGTGTGAGAGCAAAATACCACTTATATTTACAGGGAAATTTTGTATGATGGTGGTGAGACCAACAATGCTTTATGGCGTGGAATGTTTACCTGTAAAAGAGAAGCATACAGTGAAGTCAAGTGTTGTTTATATGAGAATGCTTAGGCAGATGAGTGGCTTTAGACTTCAAAACAAAATGCAAAACGAATATATCTGTGAAAGCTTTGGTGTTCCTCAAGTGGTAGGCAAAACATTTAGAGAGAGTCATTTTAGATGGTTTGGTCACATAAAATGTCGACCACTTGATGACTTGGTGAGGAGATTAGATATGTTAGATTCGACCCATGTTAAGAAACAAAGAGGTAGACCTAGAAATATTTGGTTATTTTGCATAAAAAATGATCTTAATTTATTAGTAATAAATGAAAATATGACACTTAATAGGACCAAATGGAGAAAAAAGATTCATATGCAAATATGAGAATTTTGCAGTGAGATATATTAATGCATATGAATTGTGTAATATATTTGTAAATTCCCGACCACCCCTCCCCTCCCCCCACCACCTCCTCTCTTTTTGGTATATATAGGATATCACCCTTCCCATGTGATCCCTTAGCTAACAGGAAGATGGGCTACCTTATTTTTTGTTATAATTTGTATTCATGCTAAAGTTAAGCCTAGTTTTTTTTTTGATAAATTGCTAGTATATTGCATCTAACCTTTGTCGTTATAGGTCTTGAGTGTAAGAAATTATTCAACTAAAATTTTTTATAATACTCGCTCTATCATGCTCTATACCTCTTCCTACTTGATTAGGCCTTAGCCCTTTATTCTTCTAACTCATCTATTCCAATTTCTATAATCATAATTATCATATTTAATTTGTAAGGCTCAAATCCCATGTAATAGGGTGAAAGGAGTTTAGCTTATGGCATATGATCGAGTTAATTTCAGAGACCAGATTAATGATGGGAACACTGTGCCCCATTATTCGTTTGTTTGGGTGTTTGATATATAGTATATACGAAATATATTTACATTTGATATCTCAATGCACTAATCTATAAATCTACATAAATGGTACATATGAATATTCAAAATTTGAGATAATGAAAGTATAACAGACTGTATCCAAGAAGAAAAAAGATTCACTGATGAGTTCTTACTCAAAGAACAAATTATATTTAATAGTTGATGAGACTATAAATAAATCAACAAATTTATTATATACCTCACCCTAATGTTAAATAGAGCTAAGATTAATCAAGGTCATTAAACAAAATTTATTTAATAATTATAAAGAAAAAACCCTGTAGTTAATTATATCTAAAAAAATATAAATTCTTAGAAAACTTTCCATTAAGTGCTAATGATAATAGCTCAATATAAAATATATTTAAAAAAATACCCTAATTTAAATAAAATATATTTAACTTAAAATTAAATAGTTCTTATACTATTTATTTTTAAAAGAATTAAAATTTTTAAAGAAAATTAATATTTTTATTTAATATTATTGTGTGCTGAGAAAATCTTTACGGTAGAGTAATAATTTAATGTTATAGTGTTGTATAAAAATTCAACACACACATAAAAAATAAAAAGGTAACATTAGGAGACACTAATATTTTTTACATGAAAAATCTTTAGAAGAGAAAAAATCACAGGCGTTAGCTCAGTTAAAATAATTTACTATGTGTTTCCAAATATATGAATACATCATTCCTCATGAATTGAAGGATGGGGTTACAATTTAATACGAGAAAGTATGTTTATTTTATAAAACACAAAGAAATTAAATATAATTGTTAAAAAGAACATCCATATTTTGATAATGACTGTTGTAACTGGACATCGATGAGTGGTGGTCGACAATGCTCAAAGACTACGAAGGCCCATTCTTATTTGCCAGATCTCCAAAACAGGCTCTGCAATTTCGCTTCTCATTCTCTTCTTCTCCTCCCCTCCTAAGTGAAGAAAGGAGACCTATTTATAACCTCTATGATATATACACTCTATGATAAGTAATAGGTTTTTCTCCTCTCTTCTTCCTGTAAGTTTATTTCACTCAATCTTTTCTCTCTTTTCTTGTCTGCATGGATATGAATGTGCAGGCTAGACCTTACCGAGAGTGGAATCTATGTAAGCCTTGTGGTGAGGGAAAATATATTGGATTGGAACTTGCTTGTTGGGTTTTGAATATCAATGCAACAATAGATTATAGATGTGTTGAATTGGGCTTCAACCATGGGAGATGCATCCAAGTGTTGTCACGCTACTTTTGCTTTGTGGGTTGCTAGTTACTTGATCAGTTTTTTTTTTGGGTTAATTAGTTGATGTGTTATGTGCATTTGAACAAGTAATATGACTGAAGCTTCAATCTCTACGTCTATATCACTTTAGGTATGCTTCAAAAGGCGTGTTTCAACTTCTTAAGTTAATAATAATAATATTGTTATGTGATATGAATAATTTTATTTATAATAAAAAATTAAACTTGGATATAAAGATGGAAATACATAAAAATTATATGATATTTATATGTATGTAAATGTGTTTGTTCATTCTCAATCGTGAAAAAATATCGCGTTCGGAGTTTGGACACCAAACCTCGTCCAGACAATGGAAGCGATATACAACCTGTCCTGTGTATCGCGTTCGTTGTCTTGACGTATCCTCAATCGCGGACGTTAAGAGTTAGAATGGGATCCATTCACGTATTTAGAAGATTTTTCGGATTATTTGACTAATTTATAAACTAACATTATGATATTTTTTTAAGGAAATATTATTTGATATCAACCTAAATCTAAAATAACCTAAATTTAAATGTAACATAACTATAAAGAAAAAAATATGAGAAATTTATTTTTTTCTTAAAGAGATGTGTTACTTGAGAAAATAATTATCTAAGATAAGAAATAAAATTAGTAGAAACTAATTCAGTTTAGCTAAATAATTGGCTTTCACAGCAGAAATCATAAACTTCTATGACTTCAATTTAAATTTTTTAAAAAATTATTCTCTAATTAAGAGGCCGTTTGGGGCAGCTTATTTGGTGCGGTGGCGTTTTGAAAACGCACCTGACCTGTTTGGGTAAACTGCGTTTTGGTAGCTTATGCGTTTTCAAAACGCAGAAAACAACGTTTTAACACCGCACCTATCTAGGTGCGGTGAAAGCTTATTGGCAAGGATCTGACTTTTCCAAAAAAAAAAAATTTGTAATAGCCACCGCACTTAGCTTATTATCAGATAATTTTTAATCAGCTCTCGTTGAGCAACTTCAAAGTCAACACGAAATATTAATTTATTTATATGAAATCCCGAAACTAAAAGAAGTCTTCAATGACTACAACATATAGCAATCAACTTGCTTGAATTTTAAAGGAATTATCTATTTTAATTAATATTAATTGTTGCATAACAAAATGACAGATAAGTACTTAAATAAGATTCAAATGTATAAGTCATATTAGTTGTAAATAAAATAAAATTCTTAAAATATGAAATTTAAGCATGCCTCCTATCCAGAATGTTAATAATAAAAAAAGCTTCTCTAGTTCTGGCCGCCGCGGCTGAAGGTTTGGCGCCTCAACGCTCATTTATGGAGTCTAAGCATTGATCTCTTGGCTTCCCGTTCCTTTGCTCTGGCATCGATGGCGCCGAAGTCCAGAAAGTAATACTGCTCGGCCGCTGGATTCTGGCACTTGAAAGCCACCTACATCCTTAGGAAGCTGATCAGCCATTGTCTTTCTCAAATAGTTACCATGTTATTACCAATTACAAACATGTTTCTATTGGATTGATATATTAAACAAACAATAAAAATTAAATGTTGGTCTATTTTGTGTCCACCACAGAGATTTTAAAAGTTCTAATTTATTTAAATACTCAAATAAAACATTAAATGTGATATACTACCTCAAAATATAAAAATAATATTATGATTGATTTAATTACTAAAATTATTATTTTTTAATATTTGAGGGTTCTATATTTAAACCAATAAATCTTTTTCATGCCTAATCTGAATGCTAGATAGAGCTCAGATTAATTTAAATTATATAAAAATTTTATAAGGACAAATCACTATAGTTAATTACATTTTAAAAAATATAAATTCTTTAAAAAAATAAAGGATGATAGGGCTGCAAATATAAATTTTTGCCCATGCTTAAAGCTTAAAAACAAATATAATTAAGAGTATATCATAACTCTAAATTATAATTAATTTAAAATTAAAATGTATTTTTATATTATTTAATTAACAATTTTCATTTTTTTTCAAATTTCTAAAAAAAAAATTAATATTTTTTATTTAATATTATTCTCTGAAGAGAAATTTGAGACGGTAGATTATTTATTTAATGTGTTAGCGTTGCACAAAGATCCAATATACACACACATAAAAACAATAGGAAAAAAGTAGAAGATATTAAGTTTTTGTTACTTCAAAAATTTCTTAAAAGGGAAAAAAAATCATGAGTTTTGGCCTAGTTAAAACAACCCATTATTTGTTTGCAAATGTAGAAATGCACAATTCCCTCAAAATCAAGAGAATTGTGTTATTGTTGACCTCATTTTTGGTTGAGGTTTAGTTTTCCTCTTTAGTAGTCTAGGGTCTAGTCATAGGACTTTTCTGATGACTATTCCTAGAAAACTAGAAAAAGAACCCTCACTATTAGAAATTCTGCCCTCTTCCTTGTTCAACTTGAAGTTCCACATATTGCTCCTAACTTCTAGCACTTAGTAGGTGGGGTCATTATGGGGAGCTCAAGATGAGTTCCCATATGATTGCTTGCCCTTAGGGTTGACTCTGGGCGTTTGTCTGAAGCTAAGACACTCACTTGAACTCGCACTCACTCACAATCCCTCACAACCCTGAACCCAAAATTTCCCAACTTTGGTCCCTTTATTCTTTGAGAGACTTATGTAGATGATCCGCTAAATCCACTAGCCCTTGGCTGGGGTTTAGCTAAGACCGGTACATAGAGAACCCAAATGGGGTTTTCATTGGTCCATAAGTCATTTGTGGTGGTTAGCTCCCCAATTCTACTCAAAATATTCAACTTGGCATTTTGCCCCCAAATCCCCCAAATTACCTAGATACTCTTGGAGCCTAAATTTGGCTAAAATTCCCAAATTCACCAAAAATATCTAATTTTTTTCAAAAATCATTTCAAACCTTTTGAAAATACCCAAGTTATCCAAAAATACACAAAAATGCCAAATTTACCAAAATACCCCCAAAATTGCCAAATTACAAAAATACCCTTGGCACCCTAAGCTTTCCCAAAACCTTCAAAATCACTCCAAATGTTTCCAAAACACATTTGGACCCTTCAATTGGACCCAATTTGACTAATTTGATCATTTTGACTAAAACACCCAAATTGCCTTTAAAGACCCAATTTCTCCAAATTTACCTCAATTGTCCATCAAATTGGTCCCAATTTCCCCCAATTTCAATCCTAAACTCAAATTAACCCTCCATATGACCAATTTATATCAAATACATGCTCAATTAACCCATTCTTTGAGCTCAATTTTGATCTAGGTCAAACCCCCAATTTTGGCTACATGACTTAATCTCACCAAATTGAACCCCATGACCTACTCCATTGGCCTCAATTTCAATCCTAAACTCTTAATAACAATCCTACACATCAAAATTGACCTTCAATTGGCCTCGGTGAAGGCTCAATTTTATTCAATTTTGACCTAAGTCCAAAAAAACTCCTCTGCGGCACGAATAGCTATGTCAGGAGTCCGCACATAAAAATTAGGTCCCAATTAAAAATTATAGATTAGGTCTAAAATGTAGATTCATGATAATTTTGTTGTTTTCTTTTACCATTTTTTGTTTTTTTAGAGAGCTTAAGAAAATTCNCCCCTTACTATTAGAAATTATACCCTCTTCCTTGCTCAACTTGAAGTTCCACATATTGCTCCTAACTTCTAGCACTTAGTAGGTGGGGTCATTATGGAGAAGCTCAAGATGAGTTCCCATAGAACTGCTTGCCCTTAGAGTTGACTCTGTGCGTTTGTCTGGAGCTAAGACACTCATTTGAACTCACTCTCACTTACAATCCCTGACAACCCTAAACCCAAATTTTCCTAACTTTGGTCCCTTTATCCTTTGGGAGACTTATGTAGATGGTCCCCTAAATCCATTAGCCCTAGGCTAGGGTTTAGCTAAGACCGATACATAGAGGACCCAAATAGGGTTTCCATTGGTCCATAGCTCATTTATGGTGATTAGCTCCCCAATTCTACTCAAAATATTCAACTTGGCCTTTTGCCACAAAATCCCCCAAATTACCTAGATACTCTTGGAGCCCCAAATTTGGCTAAAATTCCCAAAATTCCCAAATTCACCCAAAATATCCAAATTTGTTCAAAAATCATTTCAAACCTTTTGAAAATATCCAAATTACCCAAAAATACACAAAAAAGCCAAATTTACCAAAATACCCCCAAAATGGTCAAAATTACAAAAATACCCTTGGCACCCTAAGCTTTCCCAAAACCTTCAAAATCACTCCAAATGTTTCCAAAATACATTTGGACCCCCAATTGGACCCAATTTGACCAATTTGATCATTTTGACTAAAACCCCCAAATTGCCTTTAAAAGCCCAATTTCTCCAAAATTATCTCAATTGTCCATCAATTTGGTCCCAATTTCCCCCAATTTCAATCCTCAACTCAAACTAACCCTCCATATGACCAATTTAAACTAAATACAAGATCAATTGACCCATTCTTTGAGCCCAATTTTGATTTAGGTCAAACCCCCAATTTTGGCTACATGACTTAATCTCACCAAATTGAACCCCATGGCCTACTCGATTGGCCTCAATTTCAATCCTAAACTCGTAATAACAATCCTACACATCAAAATTGACCTTCAATTGCTCTTGGTGAAGGCTCAATTTTATCCAATTTTGACCTAAGTCCAAAAAAACCCCTCCGCGGCACGAAGAGCTATGTTAGGGGCCGGACAGAAAAATTAGGTCTCAAATAAAAATTATAGATTAGGTCTAAAATGTAGATTCATGATAATTTTGTTGTTTTCTTTTACCATTTTTNCACACACATAAAAACAATAGGAAAAAAGTAGAAGATATTAAGTTTTTGTTACTTCAAAAATTTCTTAAAAGGGAAAAAAAATCATGAGTTTTGGCCTAGTTAAAACAACCCATTATTTGTTTGCAAATGTAGAAATGCACAATTCCCTCAAAATCAAGAGAATTGTGTTATTGTTGACCTCATTTTTGGTTGAGGTTTAGTTTTCCTCTTTAGTAGTCTAGGGTCTAGTCATAGGACTTTTCTGATGACTATTCCTAGAAAACTAGAAAAAGAACCCTCACTATTAGAAATTCTGCCCTCTTCCTTGTTCAACTTGAAGTTCCACATATTGCTCATAACCTCTAGCACTTAGTAGGTGGGGTCATTATGGGGAGCTCAAGATGAGTTCCCATATGATTGCTTGCCCTTAGGGTTGACTCTGGGCGTTTGTCTGAAGCTAAGACACTCACTTGAACTCGCACTCACTCACAATCCCTCACAACCCTGAACCCAAAATTTCCCAACTTTGGTCCCTTTATTCTTTGAGAGACTTATGTAGATGATCCGCTAAATCCACTAGCCCTTGGCTGGGGTTTAGCTAAGACCGGTACATAGAGAACCCAAATGGGGTTTTCATTGGTCCATAAGTCATTTGTGGTGGTTAGCTCCCCAATTCTACTCAAAATATTCAACTTGGCCTTTTGCCCCAAAATCCCCCAAATTACCTAGATACTCTTGGAGCCTAAATTTGGCTAAAATTCCCAAATTCACCAAAAATATCTAATTTTTTTCAAAAATCATTTCAAACCTTTTGAAAATACCCAAGTTATCCAAAAATACACAAAAATGCCAAATTTACCAAAATACCCCCAAAATTGCCAAATTACAAAAATACCCTTGGCACCCTAAGCTTTCCCAAAACCTTCAAAATCACTCCAAATGTTTCCAAAACACATTTGGACCCTTCAATTGGACCCAATTTGACTAATTTGATCATTTTGACTAAAACACCCAAATTGCCTTTAAAGACCCAATTTCTCCAAATTTACCTCAATTGTCCATCAAATTGGTCCCAATTTCCCCCAATTTCAATCCTAAACTCAAATTAACCCTCCATATGACCAATTTATATCAAATACATGCTCAATTAACCCATTCTTTGAGCTCAATTTTGATCTAGGTCAAACCCCCAATTTTGGCTACATGACTTAATCTCACCAAATTGAACCCCATGACCTACTCCATTGGCCTCAATTTCAATCCTAAACTCTTAATAACAATCCTACACATCAAAATTGACCTTCAATTGGCCTCGGTGAAGGCTCAATTTTATTCAATTTTGACCTAAGTCCAAAAAAACTCCTCTGCGGCACGAATAGCTATGTCAGGAGTCCGCACATAAAAATTAGGTCCCAATTAAAAATTATAGATTAGGTCTAAAATGTAGATTCATGATAATTTTGTTGTTTTCTTTTACCATTTTTTGTTTTTTTAGAGAGCTTAAGAAAATTCAATATATTTCGCATATTATTTATTATTTATATTTTAATATTTATGCAAATAATATTTAGCATCATAGTGGTATTATATATTTAAATATATGAGTGAAATATATTTTAAATTTTAGGAAAATATTTGGATAATTTACATGCATACTAAATTATTTTGTACCAACATATCTGACACAAACTTTTCACTTTTACATATATATTCCATCTTATATAATTACGAATAAAAAAAAGGTGCATTTCTCCCTTTAAAAATTAAAATAGTATCAATATAAAAATGTAAATTTTATATGTTATATATGAAAATTCATAGGAATTGGGTGGCGTGCATGTAAATGCCCCAAATTTGTCTATAGGTATTTTGATGTGTTTTTTAAAATTTTCGCTTTTATATAAACAATTATTAAATTATAAGTTTAACTATATAAAATTTAAAAAAACAAATGAGATTTTTGCAAATATCTCTTGAAATAATTGAGAGGTTTACTCACTCTAAAAATTAGATATCTAAATTTTATTTTTAATAGAAATAAATTATTACAAAATAAATGAATGTTAATGATAATTTATTAGGAGAATTATATTCATTCTTCATAATTCTCATGTATTTATAAATCAAAATTTTAAATTTAAATTTCTATTCAATTTATACAACATTTAATTCTGTCATACCATATAAAAATATTATTAAGAATTTTTTTAAAAAATATAATTTAATATTATTATGACATTAAATTCTTAGTTAAATTGTTGGATTAATAAGAATGATGCATGCAAGACTCTCTACTTCTATAGTTTTTATAAATGAAATATCATTCAAACAAATATAAGTATTTAGATGGGTTATATGTAAAAAGATTAACCGAGCTTAAGATGGTTAGGACCATATGCGGTTTATGGCCGAGCCCTGGTGAAAGAGACTTTGAATGGTCCTCGACAATCATTGCAGGGACGGCAACGATGGCAAATAAAATTAAAAAATAAATTTTTTTCTATCGCTATTGATTGTTTAATCCCAATGGAGGAGTACGTTAAGTTATAAGATGGCTAAGCATCTATGATGACTTGAAGATTTTCAGGAATAAGGATCACTAATGGAATGGTGCTTATTTTCAACTGACACATTTCGTAGGATATTTTTGGCTGTTTTAAGGTCATAGCTAAAATGCTTATCGATGCTTTTCAAACAGACTGATATTCCGATAGCTTAAACTTACTGATGTATAACCGACAATTTTATGTTATCACTTCTTTTGAGTAATTTCAAAGAGTTGGTTTTCGTCGGCTCATATTATTGACGAACACTCCGTCGACAATAGTGACAGCTTCCATGTTAGAAAAGTGTCGCGTCTGTCAGTTTTTTTTTATGCAGGCTTATCGTCAGTTTGGTGTCGCTCATGTGTTGATTTTGATAATCGACGGATAAACGGTCAGAAAAGTGATGCAACCATTGTTTTCTTATTAATATAGGAAAATTATGGATTAGTGTAAGAATTAACGTCTAACTCAGCTTCGATGCAAAATTAGCATCTCATTTGCCTCCATTTAACATCGGTATTTGTTTTAAGATTAAAAGTTTTAACACAAAAAAATTGCATTGAGCCGCCGACGTTGAATCGACGCAGTAACGTTGGAATAGCGACGAAGGAGTTCGATATTAAAATTACTTAATAGTGTCAGAGCATTCCGACGCTAGTGCAAATGCAAAAGCCCTTAAAAGCCATCCCTCCCGTCTGAAACTTCGTTTTCTCCGAATTTCTTCTCTATATAGTGCGGGTGCGAATATGGAGAAATCTAGTAATTTCGGCCACCTCGAGCGACTTCGGAATTATTTTCATCGGCGAAATCTAGTATCCGGCAAGGTGAGCCTCTTCTCTAAGCTTTTGATAAGTTTTTTATTTTCGTTCTAAGCTTATGATAACTTTTTTCTTGAAATTTTTGGGTGTTAAGTTTCCATTTTATGTATATTTCATGTTTAGGTGTTAGATTGGTAATACACATGTTCGAAGTTATTATTATGTGAAAAATATAATTTTTATTTTTTGAATTTTGAAGTTTAGGTGTTCGATGTATAAATACATAAGGCAAATCATAATTTTGTGGCAAAATCCCGTAGAAAGGTTTTATAGATGTCTTTGACCATGGGAAGCTACATATATATGGAACATGATCCTGAAAAATCCGAATCAACATCCGGGATGTTTCATATCAGATGAAAATTTGCTGATCAAGGTTAAGTACGACTTGAGTGGTTCAAACCCTTATTTTAAGCTCAGACGTCCGTTGAAGGATTTTATTTCCGAACTCGTAAGCTATGGAAAACAACGTGTCACTAAAATGTTACCCCATAACTTAAATATGAACATCTTAGAGGTTTCGTATCATAGATTTTTAGTGTGGATGGGCGTCCTGAACCACCTTGCGGGTACGTCCGTTCGAATCCTAATTTTCATGAAATGTGCGTGGAAGGGTTCTATGACTGTCTTTGACCATCAAAGGCTCTGAATGGATGGAGCATATTTTTTAAATACTAAAATGGACATTAGATGTGTCCCATGCCAAATATATCATCATAATCACCCAACAGTTAGCTCTCCCGGGAAACACTGAATACCCAAGTTCTATGCTCAAAACACGTATTAGGAAGTCCTAATAGATGTCTTGGACTACGAGAGACAGTGAGTGATAAAAATACAATCCCGTAGCATTCATCCGGACATCCCACACATGTGACATCAAAATTTAATGCCAACATGGTTGAAGGTTTTCGTTCGGTAATGAGTGAGATTCCTCCCGACCAACAATGGTTGTAAGGTTGGATGCAGACTCTCAGTCTCCTTCACTTGGGTCTCAGCTAGCCACATCATCTTTTCCGTTGGCCATTAGATTTCTTTAAAATTTATGCAGACACATACGTAACGTATAATAACATATGAAAGTATTATTACTTTAATTTTACACACTTCATGAAAAAATAGAGATGACATCACTGTCATGAAGTTTAGATGCTGCATAGGCAACGATGACGAGATTACGATTCATTAGTTTGTCATTTCCTCTTGTATTGAGATGCTCACCCTGGATACTTATGTATGCCCTTGACATTATTAAAGCAAAATCCATAAAATTTTAAAAATTTATTTTTTTTATATAAGATTTAAATTAAGTAATCTGAAAATATAAATTTTTTTTAGCAGATAATATTTGCTACTGACGTAAAACAATTAAAAAAATTATACCACTATTAATTTTTTTTATTACGCAATAATGCTAATATAAAATGAACAATGGTAAAGCATACAAATGCTTATAAAATAAAAGTGAAACCTATTTGATAACCGGTTCTTCTATTCCACGGAAACCCTACAAATGGAGTTACTCCCTGCCACATGACAATTTTATCCGGTCAAACTAGTGCATATTTATTTGCTTTTCATAAAAGTATTCGATCAGCTGCCGGCCCGTGCTCTTCACCTGGTAGCCTTAACTTCCCTCTAGTGTTCAACCTTCTTCTTCTTCCATCTATATAATCTAGTTTAGATTTAGTAACAAGAGGCGGAATGGAGCTGAAGAAGGCAATCCTTTGGTGTATTTTCCTAGTTCTTCTCCTCTCTTCTTCCCGTAAGTTTTTTCACTTCCTTCTGTTTCTCTTTTATTGTCTACATGAATATGAATGTGCATAATGAATGTACAGGCGAGATGGTGCGGAGAGTGGAAGCTCAGACATTTTGTGAATTGAAAAGTCCACTAACATATTTATTTAAAGAAGCTTGCAAGGATAATGACGATTGCACCAGTTACTGTTCTGGCGTATTTCACGTAGGGCTTGGGAATTGTGACATCAATAGTGTCTGCCGTTGCTTGCGAGAGTGCTAGGACATTTAATCAGTTATTTGGTTAATTAGCTAATGTGTTATGTGCGCTTGAATAAGTAATATGGTTGAAGCATCAATTTCTTAGAAACTTTATCTGTGTTTTCTTCTTGCTACATATATGTTGTGCTTAAAAAGGTGTGCTTCATTTTTTTCAGTTAATAATAAAATTTTAATGTGATATGAATTATTTTGAATGTTATAATGATGTGATGGATCAAGGATCTTCAATAATAAAGATGGTGCTCAATTTTAGTTGATCATCACGGTTTCCTTTTCTGCCAACCCATACAAGATCACGAAAATTATATAAACTCTAGTTTGATTAATAATGATGATGAGATGGCAAACTCATGGTGAGGAAGAGCAAAGATTACGATCCATTCCTCTAAAATCAGATTTTTGTGACCTAGATTGGTTTGGTGTGACCCCCTTTTGGCCTTCACTGGCAAAACAAAAAGGATAAAATTTTTAAATCTCTAAAACATCCGAAGAAATTAATGTGAGTCGGAGAAGAATTAGTTACTCAATTTATTTTTATTGTTGGCTCATACAATAATTTTTATGAGAGAGTATTAAAGAATGGTGCAAGTGGGGAGATTGAGAGAGATAGAGAGAGATTTAAAACGAGAAGATTTAAACATTATATATGCTATAGTGAAAATATAGAATGCTCCAGATGTAGACATCCTTATATCGAATTTTGGGTGCTCTAAAAATAGCTATATAAAAAAAACTAATAAATACATCAGATATTAACTGTTCGATAGCATGACCAAGGCTTTTGACAGGCTGATAGGATACAATTAATACTCATCAACTCAGTATATTAGATTAATCAGTATAGTTAATTAATTATTTAATAAGTATTAGTAGTCTTATACTTCAATAAATAACTCCCAATTATGTGCTTTCATTTTATCTCTGGCCTTCTCCTAGCTTTTGAATAGTTGACATTCTCTAGTTGACGTTTATCACGATCTCATAAATAGGATCGTATAATAGGCTCATGCACGCAATTTAGGCTAGACTCCTTATACTTTTGTGTGAGTGCTTCTTACGCTTGGTGAATGTTTTAGTAGGTTGATGCGTCCACTTTGATTAAGGTTGGTAAGTGGATTGGATCTGATACGGTGAGTCTATATGAGATTGCTAGTGAGACCTCATATGGTTTAAGCCTTATTAAAGAGTAATCAGATGGATTTAATTGGAGAATTTGTCTTAAAATCAATCTAGCAAATTCATATTGAGCCTGGCTTGAAGAACTCTTCTTCGAACTTGACTTGTAAGTTTGTCTTGCAGAAAGAACAATATCACGCTCTTCTCCTTCTACAAGCTTTACTTCAAGTTGACTTCTTTGGATCATTCATTCTGCATGAAACTCATTAGTTAATTAAATGTACGGAAAAATAAATAATAGAAATTATAAAATATGTGATGATGTTGAACTAATGTTTAACTAATGGGCAGAAAATTTTCTTAGGTGAAAATGATATTTAATGCAAGATAGATTGTATTAATTTAGGGAGTAGGTCCTCTTGCTGAATAGTCATTTTTTCTCTCGTAGGTCAGTGATGGATTCTTAGACTCATTGCTAGAAAAATGAATCAGAAATTCCAAATTGTAAGGAAATTTATAGTTTTTGTGTTGTTTACTCAAGTATTTTTAGTTGTCAAATTTTTTGGGTTTTATTGTGTGATTTTACATGAGCGCAAGCATATATACCCCCACATTGATTATTCGAATTCACTGATAAGAAAAATATATAAAGACTATTCTACGTAAGTGCATTAGCTTCTTTATCTTCTTTTAATTACAACAAAAGGTTAGAGAGAAGTTGGACAACTTTTTTAAGCTTGTACTTTCTCGTAGTGATTGTAGCTTTCCTTCGAAAAGTAATTGTAGTAACTTTTAATTTTGTTTGGCCTGAAATCTTATAGTTCCCAGTCTCTTAGCTAGTCAACCTTCACCGTAGTTAGCCTAGTTGCAAATAGTGACGAATTTTCCTTAATGCTAACCTAATCATTTGCCTAGGTCACACTTTTTAGTGAGGGTCATATTTGTTATTTAATTTTGAACTTGCTCTATGGGGGCAGATTCCTAAGTATTGATAATCACATGACGACTTTGTGAGGGATGTTTATTTTTATTTAACAAGGTGAAAAAGTTAATATAAATGCTTTTACTTTATTAATTTAATTTGATTCACATTTTTCATGTGTGATAACTTGAGATTTGGATGCAGCTGGTCAATTTTGTTGAATTAGAATTTTGCTTCACTTGATGACATTGGCTGTCTCATATAAGGTATAGTTATAAGTTTTTAAGTTAGGTCATGATATTCCTGGTCTTAATGCTTAAGGTAGCTGATTTTTTTCATTTAACAAAATATATTAGGAACAAATTGTTTTTTTAATTGACCTACAATTTTTTACCTATGAGCTTGGCCGACCGTGGTCTAATAAATTTGATTAAAGCCCATTTGTTTCATTATTAAACTCACTCAATGAGGCGAGTTGCATGAGGTTTTCTGAGTTCCCATCGTAAGGAGTGTTCTCATTTTCAATAGTGTATTTGATAAATAAGATTATTTTAAAGTATATTTGTTAGACAATAGATAAAAATTAATAGAAATAATTTACTAAAAAAATATTCTAGGGTTGATCATGCTCCATATTATGTGAACTTGTTTCCACAAGCCTTTGAAGTTGGTAAGCTCCTTGGCTGATTTGTTCTTTGATAATATATGGTACTTCTTGAATTGACCCAAGTTGGCCAAGTGGTGTTTGAATGGCTAATGCATCTTGTTCTTTGTCGGCGCCTTGCACAAATGTTTATGTTTCTTGAGATTTTGATGTAGAATCACGCTCACTGTATCTCATAAAGTTTTGGATCCAAATTTGCNAGAGGATAAAGTTTTAAAATCTCTAAAACATCCAAAGAAATTAATGTGAGTCGGAGAAGAATTAGTTACTCAATCTATTTTTATTGTTGGCTCATACCATAATTTTTATGAGAGAGTATTAAAGAATGGTGCAAGTGGGGAGATTGAGAGAGATAGAGAAAGATTTAAAAGGAGAAGATTTAAACATTATATATGCTATAGTGAAAATATAGAATGCTCCAGATGTAGACGTCCTTATATCGAATTTTGGGTGCTCTAAAAATAGCTATAAAAAAAAAACTAATAAATACATCAGGTATTAACAGTTCGATAGCATGACCAAGGTTTTTGACAGGCTGATAGGATACAATTAATACTCATCAACTCAATATATTAGATTAATCAGTATAGTTAATTAGTTATTCAATAAGTATTAGTAATCTTATACTTCAATAAATAACTCCCAATTATGTGCTTTCATTTTATCTCTGGCTTTCTCCTATTTTTGAATAGTTGACATTCTCTAGTTGACGTTTATCACGATCTCATAAATAGGATCGTATAATAGGCTCATGTACGCATTTTTGGCTAGGCTCCTTATACTTTTGTGTGAGTGCTTCTTACGCTTGGTGAATGTTTATACATCTTCTTAGTAGGTTGATGTGTCCACTTTGATTAAGGTTGGTAAGTGGATTGGATCTGACACGGTGAGTCTATATGAGATTGCTAGTGAGACCTCATATGGTTTAAGCCTTATTAAAGAGTACTCCAATGGATTTAATTGGAGAATTTGTTTTAAAATCAACCTAGCAAATTCATATTGAGCCTGGCTTGAAGAACTCTTCTTCGAACTTGACTTGTGAGTTTGTCTTGCAGAAAGAACAATATCACGCTCTTCTCCTTCTACAAGCTTTACTTCAAGTTGATTTCTTTGGATCATTCATTCTGCAAGAAACTCATTCGTTAAGTAAATGTACGGAAAAATAAATAATAGAAATTAAGAAATATGTGATGATGTTGAACTAATGTTTAACTAATGGGCAGAAAATTTTCTTAGGTGAAAATGATATTTAATGCAAGATAGATTGTATTAATTTAGGGAGTAGGTCCTTTTGCTGAATAGTCATTTTTTCTCTCGTAGGTCAGTGATGGATTCTTAGACTCATTGGTAGAAAAATGAATCATAAATTCCAAATTGTAAAGAAATTTATAGTTTTTGTGTTGTTTACTCAAGTATTTTTAGTTGTCAACTTTTTTGGGTTTTATTGTGTGATTTTACATGAGCGCAAGCATATATACCCACACATTGATTATTCGAATTCACTGATAAGAGAAATATATAAAGACTATTCTACGTAAGTGCATTAGCTTCTTTATCTTCTTTTAATTACAACAAAAGGTTAGAGAGAAGTTGGACAACTTTTTTAAGCTTGTACTTTCTCTTAGTGATTGTAGCTTTCCTTCGAAAAGTAATTGTAGTAACTTTTAATTTTGTTTGGCCTGAAATCTTATAGTTCCCAGTCTCTTAGCTAGTCAACCTTCATCGTAGTTAGCCTAGTTGCAAATAGTGACGAATTTTCCTTAATGCTAACCTAATCATTTGCCTAGGTCACACTTTTTAGTGAGTGTCATATTTGTTATTTAATTTTGAACTTGCTCTCTGGGGCAGATTCCTAAGTATTGATAATCACATGACAATTGTGTGAGGGATGTTTATTTTTATTTAACAAGGTGAAAAAGTTAATATAAATGCTTTTACTTTATTAATTTAATTTGATTCACATTTTTCATGTGTGATAACTTTAGATTTGGATGCAGCTGGTCAATTTTGTTTAATTAGAATTTTGCTTCACTTGATGACATTGGCTGTCTCATATAAGGTATAGTTATAAGTTTTTAAGTTTGGTCATGATATTACTGGTCTTACTGCTTAAGGTAGCTGATTTTTTTCATTTAATAAGATATATTAGGAACAAATTTTTTTTTAATTGACACACAATTTTTTACCTATGAGCTTGGCCTACCGTGGTCTAATAAATTTGATTAAAGCCCATTTGTTTCATTATTAAACTCACTCAATGAGGCGAGTTGCATGAGGTTTTCTGAGTTCCCATCTTAAGGAGGGTTCTCATTTTCATTAGTGTATTTGATAAATAAGATTATTTTAAAGTATATTTGTTAGAAAATAGATAAAAATGCATAGAAATAATTTACTAAAAAAATATTCTAGGGTTGATCATGCTCCATATTATGTGAACTTGTTTCCACAAGCCTTTGAAGTTGGTAAGCTCCTTGGCTGATTTGTTCTTTGATAATATATGGTACATCTTGAATTGACCCAAGTTGGCCAAGTGGTGTTTGAATGGCTAATGCATCAACTTTTACTGTAAGGGTAT
>NEWO01000002.1:10372830-10391936 GCA_003013225.1 Phalaenopsis aphrodite | reverse complement strand
CATTGATGTTGTTACTTTCCTAATAAGATAGTGTAATGCCTCGTTTTCAGTGTTCAATCAAGATTTCTGATATAGGAGTTAAACCAAACCACTACAACCCTCTTGTGGAATAGATTGTTTCATCCAGTATCATACTTGTAAGCTCGTCCTCTAATAGAATATCTTGATATTCAACCATGAAAAACTTTATAATGACCATCAATTTTAGTTATAGTTTCCAAGAATGAAAATAATAAAGAATAACTAAGAGAAGTATTATTTAAATTTCAAGAGACTGAAACTCAACATGAATTTTATTTTGAAGTGCACAAATCCACATTAATTGTTTTGGTTAAAGGGAACTTTAGTAGCTTCCAGCATATGTTAACCTCTAATAAAGCTTGACTTTTAATCCACAACGATTATTGGAGCAATGAGGATATACTTGGCCATTTTTAGGATATGGAACATCATAAAACTTAATTTATGGCAATTTCACATCATTCTCACTCAGGTAAACACCTAGTTCAGGCTTCTAGGTTGCATAATCAAATTCATGAAAATTTTCAAAATCACATAAAACTGAATTTCTAGAATCACTAACAGGTCTACGATCGAAGAGGTGCTTTCAACTCTCTAAGAACTGCAAGTGGAATGAGTTATTGAAGTAATAACTGAGCAATAGTCTTAAAGTTCAAACAAGTTCTCTTACATAGACTCTTGAATTCGGATGAGGAACTTGTCGCTTTATAAGCAAGTTAGATAGATTAAATGATATGCATGCCCAACAAGTGGAGATAACAGCCCTGCAATTATTATAAAATATGTAATATATGTCTTAACTTATGAGAATTTTATGTAACCGGTACTTAAATAGATTGTATATACATCTTCAGTCTTCCAACTTATGAAACTTCTCCATTAAAAAAAAAAAAAAGGTTTTCTTTTCAGCTGAATCAAAGGTTGTTATGCCCACTAAAATCTAAATTTGTGCCAGACTTCTGAATATGACTTGCAACAACGCTTACCTCACCACACCTCAACTATTTTTCCGTTATTGTCTTTAAACTTTTCAATTTCAAATTGTTTCTATGCTATACTTGTCTTTTTTTTTTCCTGACATCTAAATCTACCTGAGGAGCATCCCTAATATCTACAGTTAATTACTTGATCAAGAACTGGAAAACTCCTTAGCCTAGACTGGAACTGCTATTACTAAATAAATAATAGTCCTTTGGCTTTGATTAATCTTCATTGCCGGAGGCACTTGCATTTTGTAAGGCTTCACACAGAGTAATCTTATTACCTGTGGAAGAAATTGTCATTTGAGATAGACATTATAGGATAAATGTTTGGTGACAACTAATTATAATGCTGATAGTTATTTGCTTATTATCAATTTAAATAGTTAAATGATTTTGTAAGCATGAAAATACTCAGCGATCAACATCATAAAAAGTCTAAAATATCATTATAAGGAAATATTGGAAAATGGTAGATAGTATTTGAGTTCTTCAAAGATTTCCTTTGACAATATAATTGAGGTATCTTTATTTTCTTGATTACCTCGATTATGCTTGACAAGCACTGTTATATTTGAATATATATCTGTTATTACTTGTGAATATTGATGTAAAATGTATAATTTTATTTGGCCTACTACTACAGAAATCTTATCTTTGTGGTGACTTCTCCAATATCCTTACTTTCATATGAGAATGCGAAACTGATTTATAAATTTTATTTTTTATGTTTCCAAACACTTCAAATGCATTTCTGCCTATTTTTCTGGTTTTTTTTTTTTTTTTTTTTTGCGTGAATGGTATGTTAATTAAAATTCACTTGCATTAGTTTGACATGCTTATTTTAGATAGTTTAGAGTTCTTATCTGTTGTCATCCATCATTTGCCTATTTCCTCCCTCAGCTACTTATCGAGATACTTGCCCTTTAGCTGTTGGGTTGTCGTTTTTTTGTCCTTTACCTTGAAGAGCATGTCATGGATTAAATTTTGTCTACTTGTTGTAAGGGCTATAACTATGGAGTCTTACTACCATTGAGCAGTTAAATTTTGAAAGGTTAGTATATACTGTTTTAGCAATGCTATTTTAATCATGTGATGGTCAGAATTTGTGAATTGAAGAGGACATTATTCTTTGAAGTATTGTTTTTTCATTAATCTTCAATTTTGTGTGGGTTTTGCATTACGTTGAACTTTCCATTGCCTTATGAAAATTATGTTATTCTTTGATATTTGATATCCTTCAACTGTCTAATATACTTTTATTTCTTATTGTTAGAGTTTATGCTGATTGATTTCATTAACGTGTACTGTTTTCTCTCACATGTCAATTGCTTCCTGTGTTTAGTTAAGCCATAGTTTGAACCTGGAACTGCTTTAAGTTTAATATTTGTGGATAAAATTATTGTATCATTTGATGCTGATCTTATGTTAAATAGCTTAGTGTTCTTGTATTCCCCGATCTACTGAATGATACTATATGTTTCATAAATTGTCTGGTGACTATTACCATTGGTTTTATAATTATATAGTTTGCTCTCCATTCATATTCGCAGAGGAAACTAAAGATATTTCAAAAGCGACATTGCCTATTTGCTCCCAGAGTTCTTCATCAACTTCAGATGTTAATGTTGAGAGTGTGATTAATGGCCAGTCCACACAGGATGTAGGCCAGCACCCTCAGGCCTCAATTCAAAGCAAACCAAAATTTAGGTACTTAAATGTCATGTAATATTGGGAGAACTAAATCTCTTTTTGAGGGGCATTTATATACATACCACACAATTCTTATGTTTTTACATATCTAACACAGCTTTTTTTTAATCTAACGCTTAAACTTTAATATTTACATTCATAGAACTCAAATCTTGAACATCACATCAAATATATCTTTACTAATTTTTAAAAAGTCAAATGCACCTTTTTATGCATAGGTTTATAGCACCAAGCTATGATAAATTTAAGTAAATCTTGAACTTTAGGTGTTAGATAGTTAAAACAATAAGAATTATGTGGTACATATCTAATTTTCCCTTTTGTTATTAGCTATATTAGTTCTGTATTTTATTTTATTTTTTCATTTCTTTCTTCTTATTAGCTATATTAGTTCTGTATTTTTTTTTTTCATTTCTTGCTATAGATATAATTCTTTGTATGCGTCTAATTTCTGTAAAAATCCGGAAAGGATATTTATGGTGCTATTTTGTTATCCTGACATTTTTTTGTACCACACTACTACCGTCTCTGTTTAGAATATTCATTTCAATGAATGATCTAGGATTTTGATTTCCAATTTCTTGTTCGCTCCTTCACATTAATGAAGTTCTCCAACATGGTGGAAATGTGGTTAAGCTTAGTTTTCTTTTTTTTTAAAAGTGATATAATTTTCTGAATAGGTAATAATAATGATAGAAAGTTGGAAAGGAGATGGACTATTTAGATATTTTCTTTGTCTAGGATGAATTGTTAGTATTTTGAGACGGCAAACTGTGAGTTTGGCTTTGCCCATAATGAATGGTGGAGTGTAACCTAATTCAGAATTGAAGATTATAAAATCCATGAATATAGATATAATGGAAAAGTTCATGGCGGCACACACAATGCAAATGCTCATGCTTTTGAGATAGTATTTTTTCCTTCAAAGTTTTTTGTGTTGAAGTCTGTGAATTGAAGGGAAAGGATGAGGTTGATGGAACAGAAAAGATCAGGCCCTTTAGGAAGAATGAAATGTGATTTAATTCAGACTAAAGATTACAAGGGGAGTATA
This sequence comes from Phalaenopsis aphrodite, assembly GCA_003013225.1. Taxonomy (NCBI): domain Eukaryota; kingdom Viridiplantae; phylum Streptophyta; class Magnoliopsida; order Asparagales; family Orchidaceae; genus Phalaenopsis; species Phalaenopsis aphrodite. The sequence goes on along the minus strand of NEWO01000002.1, from coordinate 10,388,171 downwards.
AAAAGTTTTCTTGTATTAGTTAGAGAGTTGTTACCGAAGGAACATGTTCTGACCTGCACATGCAATGCTATGCTTTTTGAGATTGTAATATTTTTCATGGTTTTTTTTCTCTACGTTTTGCTGCTGCTTTAATATTAGTGATGTAACCAATGATTAGAAAGACATTTTTGTATTCGTTCTCCTGCCTTTTTCAGGAGCTGTTGTTGCAATTAATGATTTTTTTTTCCTGTTGTAAAATATGATGCAGTAGCCAACCCCAAATAGTTGGGATGGGGCTAATGATGATAATTATTTTTATCGCTATGGCGTAATTTTTAACTGTTAATTTTTTTTTATATAAAGTGCAGGCATGATTATTACAATACCTTGACGGAATTAGTTTTGAGTATTTTTGCAAAGGGCATCCCACCACAAAATGTGCATATTGAATTTGGAGAACAAATTGTATGTCTATTTACAGAGTCTTATGCATATTTTTCACACACTGCCATGATTCATAAGATTTGAGACATTTGCAATGTTTTCAGTTGAACGTTTCAATAGATATACCTGGTGAAGACTCGTTCCTTTTTCAACCTCGCCTATTTGGAAAGGTATGAGTCATCCTTAAGTTATTTATGATTACTTTTCTATTCCATTTTTCTTCGTTCGGATACTCTGCATATTACTAAGCTGAAGGTTTTAATTGATTCGTTTTCATTGGTCATTCAAAAATGCATTTGGACATCTTACGTTTTTTTAGTCAAGGGTGTATTTCAATATCCAGATTTCAATTCTGCAATGAATATTTGTTGATCAAAATTATTTATCGATTCTATCAGTTTGGTTAATAGATTAATTCTTTGCAGTATTATAAGGCTTGCAAAATCATCATTTGAATAATGCTTTTCAACTGAAATCGTCAATTTCAAAATGCTTTTCGTAATTATTTTGCATCCATTTGAACTGTTGTGCTAGACTCAAATTTTAACGGGTGCTATATAAAGGGTACAGTCATTTAAATGTTTTTTGTATGACACTAGTAATTCATAAGAAGTTATAATTCTTTAGGAGTTTTGGTATATTCTCACGCGCCGTCCTTTAAAGATAAATTGCATATATTATAACCAGGAATTGTTTATCCTTTGCATACCTGTTCATTTCATACATTGTTTTTCTGAATATCCCCTTTCTTGAAACAAAGCAAATATAATGATCCACAATCCGCCACAGAAACACCACACTTTTCTTGAAAAATTGCTTTTATTCATAGAATATTATCTTTTTTTCCTGTGGCAAAGTTCACTTTTTTGAGCGTGTTTTCCAATTTAATGGTTTTTTTATCAGATTATTCCAGAAAAATGTAAATATTTTGTTTTGCAAACCAAAGTTGAGATCCGTCTTGCGAAAGCTGAAGCTGTCTCATGGCCAACCTTGGAGTATAATAAGGACAAAGCGCTTCCTTCAAAGATTATTGTTCAATCAGGTATTTCCAGTTTTTGCTTCATCAGGTATATTATTATTAATATTTGTTGTTATCTTTTTCATATTTTAGAGAATTTTGTGTGCCCGACAATGTTCCATCGATTACATGTTTTTTTGTAAGCATGCAATGTAAAAGCTTAATGATTATGTTTTTAGGATATAGTTTCTATAACTAGGTACTAATGTTAAGTTAAAATGTTTTGCATATGTATAAACTATGTTGCATATGTATTTATAATTTAATAACCGTGCATTGTTGGACACATACATGGATCCGACACATGTCGCACACGATATAAAAGTGTCTGATTTAAATAAAAGTAAAAAAAAGAGGGCAAACAGGACATGCGCGGGACACACACACGACACACATGACAATTGTTTTATATTAATGAATTAAAATTTTCTAAAAAATATTTTTATGATTATATTTAAAAAATATATATTTTTATGTAAAATTTAAGAAAAATATAAATAAATATCAATCAATTTTATGTATTTACATATCCAACATAAATTTTAATTTTTACATATATGCTATATTACTTAAATATGAAAATGTGTATTCACATTTTCTTACAATTGAAAATAGTGTTATATTTTATGTGATATGAAGGATTTGGGTGGCATAAAAGAAAAATCAAAATTTTGGTGTTAGATATGTAAATACATAAGAATTCGGGCTAAAGAACTCTAGGCATTATTTTTAATGAATAATTGATTAAGAGGACTTAAATTTTAATATAATACAAAACAATATATGCTTAATTTTATTTATTTTGATTATTTTTAAATTCAATTTAATTTATTTTTTAAGACATAAATAAAATAGATAAAAAATATTTTAACTAAAACATGAAACAAAAGTAATATCAAAAGAGCTCTTAGTTTTTAAAATTTAGTGTTATTAAATTTCTTATTTTCTCGTTTGTATTATTCTTAATATTTTCTCTTTTATTTTTTGAATATATTTTAATAATTTTTATTATTATGGTTTATCTGACGAGTGTCCGTGTCCTATATTTTCAATAATAGACGTGTCTTGTGTCGGTGTTATGTCGTGTCCGTGTCTCCGTGTCCGTGCAGTATCCGTGCAACATAGTTTATAAGGCATTTAAAATGAATGAATTAATGCAATGTGTTCAATTTATCTTGAGACTGAGGGTTAAAACAGTATTCAAAGTAAATTGAAGGTTTGAGAAAGAAAGTCTGTTCCAAGGGTACATTGTTGTTAAAAGCAATGGGAAAGCTACATGACTAAAGGTTTTATATAGCTTGATTGAGCAAAACAAAATTGATTTTTTCTTGCAAAATTAGTTGACCAATGCATTTAAAGAAGAGGTCGGAGGGATGGGTTTTATGCTTCTTATTATTATATGCAAAAGAGAGCTATGATCAATGAAATGTTTAAACTAGAAGAGTAAACTAGAGGCTATAGTTTTTGTTCTATGTGAGATGACTCTTTTTCGTTTGTATTTCTTTTTCTCTAAGAGCTCATTTTGGTTCATCAAAGTTAATAATTTGTTTTGAGAATTGTGAATTTATTAAATTCCTTCATTGGCTGGACCTATTTAGAAACTAAATTAGATTCTTAAATCTGCCACCACTTTCAAAACCACTAAAATTGATGATTTTATTTCACATTTAACATTAGTAAAAACAAATCATTATTTTCTAAAATAAGTAACCAAATTAGTTCTTAGAAGATTGCTTGTCGTTGCCTCCTCCCACGATCTTTCCCCTTTGATTTGATGTGAATCACCAAAGGACAAAAAAGCTTAACATGGTCTTTATTTGCTTTTGATCCCTCATCGGAAGAGAGAAAAGGTAGTTGTATGGTGGAGGTGATAAACTTCTTTTATTGATTTGTAGCCTCTTATGTAGCATTTTAATGTATCATTTTGTGCTCAAATGCAATCCATGAAGGCAAGCATAGCCATAAGCTGTGAATTTAACTCCAAGATTAAGGATTGCTTGAAAATTGAATCATTTTTCTTATTGGGATCAAGTTCTGATAAGACTCGACTAGCTGTTTAATGAGCCAGGTCTAGCTTGAATTGAACTTGAATCACGGAGGGTGATGATCAATTTGAGTCTACTCGAGATCGGATTGAAATATGTTTATAAGCATGACCACATGTATACATGCACTCGTGAATATGCTTATAATTGTATTATTGCATTTCAGAAGTTAAAAAATTTGAATGGTGGATGATGCGTGAAGGTATTTTTCTAAGTAGCCATTTGACATTAAGTAATTTATATTTATAGTACTTAAAATATTGTGTAAAATAAATGTAAAATATTTGAAATATTTTATAGAAGATTGTGATACGGGAAACAAAGGTAAAAACAAAAATTTGTAGTTTCTAAATTCAAAAAAGAAAAAAATCCTGGACCGAGAATCCCGAAGAAGGGAAATAAAATGCATAAACTAAAATAAAGATGACTGATCACCACTTGGGCACCATTCCAATATATTTCTATTTCTATCACTAACAATTTAATATTCAAATAATAAATTAAGGAGCCACTAAAAAATAATTAAAATTAACAGGTAAAAATTTGTGGCTTCGGGTTTTTTTTCTCGTTTCCTATATACATTTAATCATCTTTTGCTCATCTTAATCAAAAACTTAAAACCTGAAGAATGTTAAAACAACATAATGAATCTGAATATAATCCAAGAGTAATCCTACTTCTCAATTACAGTAATACAAGAAAAAAAAAAATTAGTATGCATGTTGGTCTTTTATATCTCTATAAGAAGTTTTTTATTTATGTTAATATTTTATATGAAATCTTTGAACATACAAATGCATGCATCAATGATCTTTTCTAAATGAAGACACTATATTTTTATATGTATTAACTTTAACATTAGTTTCACTCCATAATATTTACATATAAATCTGTCTGCTTTGAGTACCGCTGACAAAATAACTCAACCCCTTTGGTTGATATTACCCCATTGGTTTCCGTCGGCATGGTGGTTAGCAGTCTACACATCGCAATTGCTTAAGGCGGAAAGACTCTTACCTTCCTCTGGTCGAGTTTATCTAGTCGACACAGCGGTTAGTAATATAAGCATCACAATTGTATGAGGAGGTAAACTCTAGTCTACTCTCCCCTGACCGGTATTATCTCGTGGGCACAACGGTTAGTGACCTAATTATCACAATTGTCTGACGTGTTAGAAAAACCTCTACTAACGCGGGTACATTGACGTTCCTTGCCTATACCATAGGTGTGAACTCCTCCGCCGAACATGCACATACAAACTTTCATATATAAGTTATTTCCTTCTTCAATATCATGCATTCTCTTTTATGAAACATTTACATATATTTGCTGATGAATAATATAAACTTACTATATCTATAAGTCATGAAATCAACGAACCTATCACCGGCTTGTGTTCGGAAGTGCGCTAATTGTTGGAATTGCTCAAATCATTGGTAGGAATGCGTATTGGAGCGTTCTTAGCCAATTTCCGCTGCTTTTGAACCTTCGCTGCCAAGTTTATTACATTCTTTAATGTCCAAAACGGTTTAACGTTATGTGACCAATTGACAAATTCTTCGGGATCCAATTTTTTTTTGAAATCAGGGAGGTCAGTTTTAATTCAAAAATCTGGAGGTTTTTGTCAATTTTTATGCCTCAAGGTATGTAGAGGTTGTTCTTCACCATTAGATGCCTCTTCATGGAATGAGTTATCTTCTTACTTGCCGATCACCTCATTTCCGGATTCATATTGACGTTCTTCCAAATATCGCTATTCAAGGAACACCGATCTTATTTTTGGACGAGAATTTTCTTGTTACAATTCTTTCAGAACCAAATCTCGGGACGGACATTGCTACTCCTTGGTGACATGATTGAGAGCAGAAAGAACCACAAACAAATGCAGGGACTACTAAATGTTCGAAATTTCCGGAAATTTCTGGACGAGAATTGGAATCAAGAAGCCCATGATGGAGGACTATCAACAAAACCATAAGGCAGTTCTTGCAGCCACCATGTTCATAAAAATCTCGACAGAAATCCAGAGAATTCGAAAATAAATGGAAAGAAAAAAGAATAAAATCTTTAAGAACTTAGAGAAGAAAGATAAAAGATGTGCAAGAACCGTGCTCTGATACCAAGGTAATAGTGAAAACAAGGTAAAAACAGAAATCCTTATTTTTTAAATTCAGAAAAGAATGAAATCTGGATCAAGAGCCCCAAAGAAGGGAAATAAAATGCATAAATTAAAATAAAGATGGTTGATCATCACCTGGAAGGATACCTGAAAGATTCTTACAACCAATCAAAATGCTATCCATCCTCATCCTACACAAAACATCCCCTATTTATAGAGGCTAGACTCTCCTTATTACAAGTATGTCTTCCTAAAACATAGAGACAACAACAAAATGACACATATTCCAAGACAAACTAAAATAAAACTTTGGCTCCCGCGTTAATGTGGTTCAGTATAAAATAGATGCATGATATCATTTTTTGTGCTTGGTTTTAAGTAAAGTAAATTTAGTGTAAGACTCGACATTGGTGGCATAGGTGGTGGCAAATTGGTGTCAAGTGGTGGCAATGGCTAACAACGAGATGGTGAGGACCACATGCAGTGGTCAAAGTTTTATGCATGCAAAATATTTGGAATTTAGCCAAATCATGTGAATTTCAAATACATTAAAAATGATCTAAAGCGTAAATTCCATTATATTAACAAATTTGCATTTTTTTTATCTATCTAAACAACTAAATTCTAAAAACTTCTACATTCATTTTATTATGCTTCTTCAACAAACAAAACTACCTCTAAAAGAATAGTTCATCTCTACACAAATGCTGATATATAAATTGGTACTTGTTTGTAGGTTAAGAATAAGAGCATATTATAAAAGATTGAGATGCAGTCAAAATTGAACTAGTTATGGATTGAATATAGCTTAAGTTGAAATGAGTTGTCCTTGGCTAGAATTTGTTGTAATTGGCATTGGAGAAAGCAAACCTATTGTCAAGCCTAGATTTGCTTGATATATAGATTGAATGGTTTAATACCGATCTTTAGCATGATTATATGATCTGCTCTAGTAGTAAGCAGTGATGTCAAATCGGGTTCACTGGTCAGGTTTGGATCCAACTGAAATTGATCTAAATCGAATTAAAGGAGTTAGAAAGTCCAAGTTCAAGTCGAACACAATTCTGAGTGAACTCGGCAAGCTAGGACATCATGTTGTAGCCCAATGAGTCGATCGGTAGTTGAATTTGGCAAACGAGCATATGACCCCATTGATTGCCTAATAGTCAGCGGAACTTGGTCGCATAATGAGCTACATATCCAAATACAAATTTCATTTTGCCATGTAAGCCAATTATGTAACTTTCCCTAGGGCCAATCCAAATCTATAAATCGGGAGGTGGCTCTCTTTTCAATAGGACTAATTCTTTCCTCTCTTCACTCTAATTTTAGTTCTCAAGGTGGTTTGTTCCAGTCTTCTTAGTTCCCTTGAATCTCAAACCTTTCTCGTCGTGTGAGGATGCAAACAATTCAGGATCCAACTTGCACTTTTGTGATTAAAACATGCATGTTCTTTTTTTGTTCTATAATAATTCGTAGCAAAATCCTATTGATTTCTTTTAAAAAGTGTGGTCTCTTTTAGTCATTATCTGTGAATGTGACCCAAATCCCAAGCATATGATGCATGCCTTTGAAGTTATATATTTATTTGCACTTTGTGTAGGTAAAAAATGATATTTATGAGCTAGTTTTTCTCGCTGTAAGCTTCATAAATGCAGCTGTTGTGCATGTTGGGCTTGCAATGACTTGTTATAGAATTCAGCTAAAACATTTGTTTTGGTTGAAGTGTATGGGGCTCTTTATCTGATATTTTAGTCTAGTTTCATTTTCACATTAATCTTGGAGATACGGTTTATAATATTTGTTCCTATATTTTATCTTTGGTTTTACAAGGAAGGTGCTAAAGCTCTCAATATCTGGCTTTGAATCTGCAGAAATTAAGAACCAGAAACCTTCCTATCCCTCTTCCAAAAAGAAAGTTGAATGGGATAAGCTTGAAGCTGAGGTTAAAAAGGAGGTATGCATATTAATTCTTTCCATCATTTTTATATATTTATTCTTTTCCCTTCAAACTCAAATCTGCTTGCCGAGTACTTCCATGAATAATTTTACATGATCTCTCAGGAGAAGGATGAAAAATTAGATGGCGATGCTGCATTGGGCAAACTTTTCCGTGATATATATCAGAATGCAGATGAAGACATGAGACGAGCAATGAATAAATCTTTTGTAAGTTTCTTTTCAAACCACAACTACTCCTAGATTCCATTTTTATGAAATTGAAGCTGGTGCTCAAAATTTTGTGCGAGCTTGAAGTGTTATTTGGTTTCACTCTTTAAAGCAAACACGCTAAATTTATGCAAGCATTTGACTCATTAATTTATCAAGCAGGACACGAGCTGATCACAAACATAAAATTTACCTGACAATCATACATATAAATTAGAAAATATGCATTTGCTGCAATGTGTACATAAATTTATGAATGTGAGCACACAATCTATATAAACTGACTAGAAAATTTGTGTATTTATATTAGTGAACAGAACTGGCTACAATCAATCGAAACTAATTTCCTTGCTTTGTGAATATAGACTGAATCAAATGGGACAGTGTTGTCTACGAATTGGAAAGACGTTGGTGCTAAGAAAGTCGAAGGAAGCCCACCTGACAGTATGGAGTTTAAGAAGTGGTAGAAAGAATTCGAGAATTATGTGTGTTTGTTAGCCGCCATTTGAAGCCGCTGTATGATCCCATCTGAAGTGTAGGCCGTGCATTGTTAGTGTGCTTTTTTCTAGTCAGTTTTTGAGAATCTTCAGGGTTTTTTCTATAAAATTTTCTGAATAACTTGAAAAAATTTGCTCTTTAATTCCATTTGTGCAGATGTCAAGTCGCAGCTTTTGATCATGCTGCTGAAGCTTTAGCTGTGTTTTGCTGTATTTATGTGTTTAACTTGTTCTTACAGGATCTTTATCAGCCAATAAGAGCTTTGTCTCATCTGTTGCTGTTTGAATTAACTTGAGCTTGTCCAAGATTTTTTTATCCCTTACAAATTGAGGCAGCTCAAAGAAATTGATTAATCGTGGAAGTTATGTAGTGAAAAAATATTAGAAATTCCATTTGATTCAAAAATATTTTTTAGTTTGGATTAACATCAATCAGTATGATTTTTCTTTTCAAAAAATTAGACCATAGTTTTATTACGAAGTTGCCGCACTTAGCCAGGAGCTTTCAACTGTAGCTTTTAGAAAAAAAAATAGATAGAACTTAAATTTGTCAAACAGAACTACAATGAGTCAGCATGACCGTCCTAAACGCAATAAACGCAGCCGTAAACATAACATTGATGTGGGGTATAATTCAATAAAACAATTCTAATCTATTAATTTTTAAACTACAATTTTTAATTTTAAACTCCCCGAAACGGTTGCCGGGTTTGATTAGTCGGTCAAGCGTGACGCTTGCTTTTGTATGTATATTCAAATTAGCTTGTTTCAACCGGTCATCTGTATAGGAAAATTAAAAGCAAACATTCCACTAAGGTGGGCTATTAAATACTATAGAGGGACAGGGTAATATATTTATCAAATTCTTCCGTTATTAGTTTGTACGACGTGTACAATTGATAATGGCGATGAGTGCATGCTGCATGTTCCAATGTTTCCAACAGTTGAGAGAATTGAACTCAGTTCTATTATATTAATACATTAGCTGAGAGCAGTTTATGAGCAATTTTTTTTATTTAATGATAACGGTATAGGAGATGAATCATGAGGCTTGATTCTATATGTATGTAGAGTCTAATTGTGTTAGTCAATTGGGCACTCAAAATTGTTCATTTCGGATCAAATTTGATGGTAGTTTGTTAGGTGTCCCCTTTCTACACTCGATTTTTTTCTTTTTTGGTAACTAGCAACTTAGAGCTCGAAAGATAGCGTTGCAACGCCCAATTCAAGTTCAGAACCCGAAAGTGCGACACTTTAGTGTCTGATATGGTGTTGCAATGCCGAGTGTAGCATCACCACAAGGCTCACAGTACGGATTAAAAAAAAAAATTGAAATGCTTGTCTCCGAGATGTATAAAATTACTTTTTCGATTAGTAAACACTACAGTTATGAAAGTGCTCTGTAATATACTCGATATAGACATTTGATATCTCATTTTAGGTAGATCATGACAATTTGATGAAAGTGTGTGGTATGACGACAGATCTAATGCATATACAGTAGAATCAAATTTTACAAGAAATGGGGGAAGACCTAAAAAAAATAAAAGTTTATTCGGCCAAGTCTAAGTCCTCGTGTCATGCCGGCTCTTGTGGCGCCTAAAAACAATGAAAAATGATGGCTATTTAATCAGAGCAGAGCTCTTAACAAGATGACCGAAATTCGTTTGACCATGCCTCAATTGGAATATCAATTGGAGAAACTATGCGGCTCTCCAAACTATGATTACTAGAATGGTATCCCTCAAAAATTTGTTGATGCTCTTAATATTATCCCTATAATTTTTAGGACTCCAATGTATTTCCTTTTGTTCATATGCTCCAACAATTTATAAAAATAGCACGTAATTCCCCCGTGTTTACGTGTATAATACCAAAACTTTTAATTTTTATATAGTATGTGATTTGAAATATCTGAGTGTTATAACTGTAAAAATAAAAATTTAGATGGTACATTTGTAATTACATTACATTGAGTGCTATTTATGTAAATACCTCAATATACAATGGCAAAAAAAAAAAAAATTCACAACGCGTCTCAGAAATTGAAGGGTCGGCACCGACGGCGCACCTTACTGCACCCGTGTTGGTTGGTGAAATCTATTTTCATGACACGTGTCACATGCTATTTGTTCAATGTTAAGGTATCAAAATTGATGAAAATTAATGAAAAATGTTTCAAATAGATCTCAAACTAATACATGGGATTACTGATTTAGTTAGTATAATATATTAAAAATTATTTGAATTTCGTATATTAATTAATTTTGAATTAGTTCTATAATTTTAATAATCTTAGTGATAGAGAGAAATAATGAGAAATTCTATGATTTTTATTTGATTGTATTAAGCACAAGTTAATGATTTTAATTATAAGTAGGTTTGAACAATTTTATGCGAACTCTACAAGTGCTTATGTTGAGTTGTTGGGATGAGTTCGTTTATTTTAAGGGTGGAGCTGTGACTATTTAAAGAAGCAGTTATAAGTTCCTATATAAAAAATCACTGTTCAAAAAGCAATAGTGAGTAGGAGTGTAAACGAGCCGAGCTTGAGCGAGCCCGTGCTCGGCTCTTGTTCGGCTCGTTCATATATCGAACACAAAAAAAAATTGTGCGTGCTTGACCCGTTAAATATTGCATAAATCTTAATTGTTTTCCTTACATATTTAACAACCCAAATTCGTGAATAGAGTCATTTTGACAACCCTAATCGCACAACCATAAGATGCTAAGGGTAGGACGAGATTTGAATATTATTAATTATATTAAAATATTCATTTAAATAGAACTTAATATATTTTATTGTCTTTTTTAATTAATAATTTAATTGATTATAAATCATTATAACTTACAGTCAACTAATACGAACGAACAAATCTTGATTCGTGTTCGACTCTTATATATCGAGCACACAAAAAATGTTCATCTTCGGCTCATTTGCTTAGCGAACGAATCGAACACAAGATACTTAATGAGCCAAATACGAGCAATTCGTGAACAACAAACCGTTTTGACAGCCCTAACAGTAATTATTATAATTTTTTTTAAATTTTCAAACAGTTAAATTGTAGCTTTTGGAAACCAATGCACTCAGTCAGATCAGATTGCAAAACCTGAAGTTCATCCTAATTGTCTAATTCAAATGAAGAGAGTTTATCCCATGACATAAGAAACTGCTTAATTTTTTGAGAAACCTGTTAAATTCTTAATATAAAAATTAATTATTAAATTATCAGGGTTTATAATTATCTCCCCTAATTAAATGATTTAGGGTGCGTTTGGGGTAGCTTATGCGTTTTATGATAAGTAGCTTTTCTTAAAACGCGGCCCCCGGGTCGACCGCGGGGTTCGACCCGTAGCCTACGTTTAATACAAAAATGGAACCGCGTTTCGTATTAACGTGCAAAACGCGAGATCCAAACAGTATGACGACGTTTTCAAAAATACATTTGCACTTATAAGCTGTCCCAAATGGGCTCTTAATGTCAAAAGTAAATTAATATATCCTTGCTCGACGTATTCCGAACAAAAGCTATAATTTCAACAAAAAAATTTCCATAAATAACTTTAAAATTGGGAGGGGATTATCTAAAAGTCAAGAGTCAAAATTATCCGCACCACACGCCAAGGTTTAAATTTCTTATTCCGTTGGAGTGAACGTATTGACTCCTGCGGCTTTAGCGTTGCCCAAATTATTAACATCCTCCAAATTGACTAGATTATGATGGTGGTCTTTTTCATTCAATTAAATAAAATGTTCAATTCATGTCTCCTTCATTTAGACCATTAAATTTTAAGGAAAATAACACACAAGTATCAATCAAATCTTTCGTATGTATATCTTTAATATTATACCTACACTACATATATATAATTTAAAATTAATGAATTTTAAAATTGAGTTTTATCATGTATACACCAAAATTGTTAGCACGAATCTCAAAGTAATTAGGTGGCTAAGGACGACTGTTGGGACATCAAAGCAGTTAGGCAGCTAAAGACTACGGTTGGGAAATCAAAGTGATGAGTCGCGATGATCGAGGGAATGACCGTAGTGACAAGTCAAAAGCATCACACTGAACAATGATCAACCCACTGCTATGAGCAACCACAAGTATACCAGGAATTGTAGGATTCAACACTCTTGAATATGTCAATTGCCGAGCTAGTCCAGCAGTCGCCCTGGGCGTCTGAACATAATGCATCGATCTACTAATGATCGTTACATTAAACTTAAATAGCAGCACGAATCTTGTATTAAATTAGCGTGTTAACTACATTAATGGTGGTTTCGATAATCATTCTCTTCTTCGTTAATTAAGAGACATTTTCATGATCTGAAGTAGAATTTATAACTCAATGGATCAAAATTTTTTTTTGATGAAATATTAACATTTCAATCATCATGCATGGAAACATAAAAAACTCCGCGCCATTCATGTAAATGCTGCATCTCACCTTAAATTGAAAAAGATATAATTTTGATAAGTTGAAAAAGTAGTACTCTTAAATAAATACCAAATCATAAGAAAAAGTCAGCAAATGTTGAAATTCCCATCCCCATTATATAAATCCCCGCCCCTGCATTAACCCCCTCCATTCAACCCTAGACATGGATACGAGCAACAAAGAGCAGGAAGCCCCCCTCGCCCATCCTCCTCCCCCCATCCATCATCCCATCTCCTTCATCCACGACGAAGAATCCACCCTAAACCCTAAACCCCGCCGCTACCCCAACCGCCGATGCGTGCTCTGGTGCGGCGGCTGCTGCGGCGCAACCCTCGTCCTCCTCGGCGTCACCATCCTCGTCCTCGCACTCACCGTTTTCAAAATCAAAGATCCCGAACTCACCATGAACAATCTCCGCGTTAACCGGCTCTTCGTCCCCGGCGTCGGCACCATCGAAGACCCGACCCTCTCCGTCAACGCCACCCTCACCGCCGATATATCCATCAAGAACCCTAATGTCGCCTCATTCGGGTTCGAGAACAGCACCACCGATTTCTTCTACGGCGGGGAGACGGTGGGCGTCGCATACGCGCCGGACGGGAACGTGAGGGCGTATCGGACGGCGAGGATGAACGTGACGGTGGATGTTTTGGCGGATCGGGTGGTGCTGGACACGAACGCGACGGGATCGGTTTTGTTTGACGGGGAGGTGAATATGAGCAGCTACACGGACATTGGGGGGCGGGTGAATGTGATGGGGGTTTACAAACTGAACATGCACATTCTTCTTAATTGCAGTTTTACCCTGCAGGTTTTTAGTAAAAACATCACCAATCAATTGTGCTCTGCGCATGTCCAATGATTTTGAATCTTATTATTGTTTTTGTACATAAGAAGTTGAAGATTGTGATTGTTTTCGAAATTTCAGGGTTTATTTTGTATATTTATTATTCTTTTATTTTATTTTTATTTTTTTTGTTAAATTTCATTAATTTGTTTGGTGTTTTTAACTTGAAAAATTAAAATTTATGGCTTAGATGTTTGTTATTTAGGGAAGATGAGCCAAAAAAGTAATAGCGTACTCATTAAACGAGACGAATATTATTTCAAACACAAAAAATATGCTTGTGTTTAATGAGTCGAACACGAGTTGTTCATGAACAAAAAGTCTTTTCAACAACCTTAAACATGTAGCCGTAGGATGTTAAGAGTAAGAGCGAGAATTAAATCATGTTATTTGTATTAAAAATCATTTAAATATAATTTAATAATTTTTTTTATTCTATTTTTTTAATTAATAATTTTAATTAATTATAAATCTTTGTAGTCTTATGATCAATTTAATTATTTCGAGCCAAAATTAGTCGAACACAAGCGAGCAAATCTTGGTTCATGTTCAACTCATATATATATATATAGAGCGCAAAAGAAAAATTGTTCATGTTTACTCATTTGCTTAACAAACGAATCAAACACGAGCTTCTTAATGAACCAAAAAAAAAAATTATTCACAAACAACGGACCGTTTTGGCAGCCCTAGCCTTCTCACAAGTCACAACCATCTATTTTAAAACTTTGAACTGAGCTTTGGGAGTTATGAGATAAGGTACATAATAAATTACATGGTGCAATAAGTAAATAGCAAAATTCATTGGTTGCTTGCTATAAAAAAAGATGAGGTAGGTTGGCCTCATTCCATTAGAGCTGAGAATTTTGAGTTGTAATTGATTTGTTGAAAAGTCATCAATTTCTTTCGTGAAAGTCCCCAAATTAATCTTTCAACTTGGGAAAATAGACCAAAGTTTGGACGAATTGGTCTAAGCTTTAATGAATGCTCATTTAGAATTCTGCAAGTTTACTCTTGACTTTGGCTGGTTCACAATGACTTGACAAATTTATTAATTTATCACAATTTGACTAATTCACCATGAAACGTTAAACGAATAGTTAATTCGTCAATTTGCTTGTATCTTTAAACATAATTATGAAAAAAATAAGTAGATAATAACTGTTAGGTATGACTCATATACCATATAAGAGATAGATGCTGGAGCGGAGCGGAGCTCGCGAGCGGAAGCATCTTCCAATTAGGAAAGTGGGTTGGGGTGTGGGGGCAGCCCGTGGTATAGTACAAGGTAATTTTATAATTATATATGTATTGTATTTATAACCCGAAGGGGATGTATCGCTATCAAGAAATCGAAAGGCTGTTGTCGCTCGTTACTCCTGAGGACATAGGCGTTAAATCCTTGTGTTCTTTATTAATTGTTCAATTGATTTTTGTGTTTCTTTGCCTTAATTTCTCAACAATCATAAATATTTATTCTTTTTCAAACAAATCTCATTATCTTTAGACTTTGCTTTGTTGAATTCACTCTTCACTTCAACATTAAGAAAATGAGTTAAAAAAGCATTTTGTATGTACATAGATAGGCATGAATATGGCAAGATGACAAATTAGATGAGATAGAAGATGATGATAAAGGCCTTAACATACAAGCAAGTTAGGATAGAATCAAAGAGATGAACTGATATATATATATATATATATATATATATATATATATATATATATATATATATATATATATATATATATATATATATATATATATATATAT
>NEWO01000002.1:10313884-10331478 GCA_003013225.1 Phalaenopsis aphrodite | reverse complement strand
ATATATATATATTTATATATATATGCGTGTGTGTGTATGCATGCGCGTGCACATATGTATTATCTTTGTAGAATAATGCAGATCTTAGTAGACTAAAATATATATTCCACTTTTTGATAAGGTTTTAAGAAAACTAGCTTCAAAATAATGCTTCAGTTTTGATAGTTCAACGATTTTATCTGTTTCAAAATTTATATTTCATATCATTTTGATTTTGGATATTTAAATATGAAGTTTTTTTCAATGTAATTAGGATTTAAAATCAATGATTGAATTCATAAAGAATTTTGACGATTCATCATATATTTTTGTAATATATAATCTAAAATCTATAATTTTGAAATGAATGTGTATGTTAACCGAAACATTATCTAAGATTTTGTCAGAATATTCATAAATTTTTCGAATATATATATATATATAAGATGGACTTCAAGATATACTTGCGATCCGCCCCATTTAATGATATGCTTTATTCAAGACGAGCCTCGAATCTGGGACCTCAGGGGACTTACTCCTTTTGCTAACCAATGAGCCAGCTGACGCGCACAAATATATATATATATATACCTTTTGGCGGGTCCATGCGCCTTCAGGCCCCTTCTTGAATCCGCTCGTGGGTGTAGGAGTTTGATGTTGTAGGGTGTTTTTGTTACAATGTACTTACATCACTTGCATATGTGAGCTTAATATTTGAGAGTCCTTGTACCCTTTTTTTTTTGGATAATTGGTATCCTGATGCTTAGATAATGCTATTATTATTTTTTTAATCTGTTGTTATTTCTAGTGTTGATCATACTACATCAAGTTGACAGTGAATAATAATTTCAATGCATTTAGTCTTATTTATAAAAAAAATATATGCTAGATTGAAACAATATTTGAAGGAAAAGCTTGTTCTGAGATGCGGGATGCTGCTCATAGTCTTTCAAGGCGCTTAGCCCAGACTGCTCAAGAAACGTTTGGTGATTTTGAGGAAGCAGTGGAAAAAGATGCAACAAAAACTGCTGTGCTGGATGGAACTGTGCACCCTCTGACTAGCTATGTGATTAACTATGTGAAGTTCTTATTTGAGTATGTTCTGCGCTCTTTTCCACTTTTGATTAGCAAATCTTATTAGCTGTTGTGAGCTACGCTTCCTTCTAATTTCCATGCTTTTGATCCTGACAATATCAGTCGCTTCATTGTATTAAGTGTTTTATTTGGCTTTGCTGTATTTTTTTCTCAGCCAAGGCTCTAAGAGAAGTTCTTTGGAGAGTAAAGAAAGGTGTTGATATGCCTTATATTCAAGTAATTAAAAATCTGTATACTAGAGTTGTTACTTTTGTTCGAATAGATGGAGGATTGACCAAGTATTTTTCTATGTCAATTGGATTACATCAAGGATCGACTTTAAGCCGAGTCATTCTTTGATAAATGATCACTATGAGTCAGACTCAATAGAATTTGATCAATCCTTTTTTCTGTCGTTAAGGTGGAAAACTGTTCCAAGAATTCTCTTTCTTCATCATCAATCGAATCACTGTTAGGGACCAAAATTCTATTTTATCATCAATCCAATCCTCATTCACGTTTTTGCTTTTTCTTATCAACAAATAGATCTTTTTACTCGTACGACTTAGATGTCTCGTATTTCTCGAAAAAATGATTCGATTGATGGGATTTGGTATGATACTTACAAGATCGATGAGATTGATCTTCCAATATTTCTTCTTAGAACGTATTGATTTGACCCCATAAGCGGGACCACCACCCAATTGCATGTTGCCACCACAAGCAGAACCCCGTATTTCTTCCAGAGAATCTTCTAATTGTTCCAAAACAACTAAAAAACTTTGATTGTATCACTTAAGTTATAGAGAAATTCCTGAATCCAAGAATTTAAAATGAAAAGTTCTTTATTATCCAGAAAAAAATAACCACTTAGAATAGCGAAACAGATTAGATTTGTAGAGAAATGCAAAATGATATGGAAGTGAGATTCATTTTGCCTTTGAACCAATTGTATTTTTTCCTTGTGCATTCCTATACGAAGCATTTGGATATGTGTTTCCAAGTACTAAAACCAAATACATGGAATGTTATTTTAGTAGTAATAGATATAGTGACAGAGTTGTAACAGTTGGTGATCAAAGCATTAAAAGGAGTGAACGTTTTAAATATCTCGGGTTTATTGTTCAAACTGATGGTGATATAGATGTGGATGTTATTAGTAGAATTCAGCTTGGATGGTTGAAGTGGGGGAACGCATCGGGCCTATTGTGTGATAGAAAAATAATGCTTAGACTAAAGAGAAATTTTATAATATGGTGGTAAGACCTGCAATTCCTTGTGCCGCTGATTGTTGGCCTATAAAAGAGAGCATAAAACTAAGTTAAGTGTTGCTCAGATGAGAATGCTTAAGTGGATGAGTGGCTTTACATATTGAGACAGAATGCATAATGAATATATCCGTGTAAGGGTTGGGGTAGCTCTAGTGGCAGGCAAGATTTGAGAGAGTCAACTTAGATGATTTGGTCACATTAAACGCCGATCATTTGATGATCCGGTTAGGAGAGTAGATGTTTTAGATTCAACTTATGTTAAGAAAGTTAGAGATAGACCTAAAATACTTGGGCATGTTGTATAAAAAATGATCTTATCTATTAGAATTAAATGGAAATATGACACTCAATAAAACACAATAGAGAAAAAGTATTCATGCAGCTGACCCCACTTAGTGGGATAAAGACTTGTTGTTGTTGTAGCCATTGTTTTTCATATTCGCTTCATGTTTTATTTTCAGCTAACAATTTGTAAAGTGAATGTGGCTGTTGAATACTTGTATGTTTCTTTTTTTATTCTCTTACTGAGCAAAATTTACCATTTTTATCTACATTTGTTGTTCGCTTATATACATTTATCACTGTAAATCTATTTAGCTATAACATTGTTATGCATGTGTGAGTAAATCTGTGTACAAAAACAAGTCTGTAAAAATAGAAATTCTGAGTGTATGATTTGTGATGTTAGGAATTTGTGAGCAGTATGCTAGGAACTATGTTTTGTTGCAGTAGTGCAAGTCTCTTTAATCTTTGTTCATGAGTCTATTTAATATTTGTTTTTTAATTGTATTTTAAATTATTTTTACCATCATTTTTTTCATCAGACATGCCCATTTTATTAAAAAATTATTATTAATATTTTTGTCCATGAACATTATTTTTTTGTATTAGTATTAATGTATCTTAGACGTTGATTATACACTCTACTCTATACAGGAATTTTAGTGTAGTATTAGGGCTCTTGCTTGAAATGAATTAAATGTTGAACGAGGTTGTGAGATTTCTTGTTTCCATCCTCTAAAATGCTGGCCACACTTCTATCTTTTCCCATCTAGCTCTTTCTCACTTTCTCATCTTCTTCTTCATCAGCTGCAATGCTTAGATATTATGTCCAGTAACACTTGTGAAAGGAATTGACCTTTCTACGTGCTCATTTTTTATTTTTTTTGTTTTAAAGTTAAAATAATCATTTCTTTTGATTTTATGTGTTTTCAAATAAAATATATTTTAAATGGTTGCTAATTTTATTTGGAATTTTTCTTTTCTATAATTTATTTTGGTGTGTTATATGAGGGAATTGGATATTTATTCTTTGTTGTTGTATCATTCAGTTTTAAATGTTTGGTTTTGTTATTAAATTCATGAAAGTCCTTCAGATGCTTACAAAATTCTGCAAATATGTCGATGTATCCGAATTATATCAGAATATACTTCAACTTTATTGATTAAGTGCAACATTGAGGAGTTTGATATGTAATACTTGATGTAAAAAGGAAGTAACAACGTTTCTGTTTTAATATAGAGGGATTCACATCAAAACATATGCATGAAAACATGCATTTCACTTTAAAAGGGTTGATATTAGCGGTATATTTGATGTGATTTAAAGATTTTGATGTTATACAAGTACATACCAAAGTTTGTGTTAGATATGTGAATACATGAAAGTTATGTGGTATGTATGTGAATTCCCCTATAAAATATTATTGTAAGTGAAAGGGGAGATGCTCTCTCGTTATATCTTAATGGCTTGGGTGGATGATTCCCTAAGTCGGCATGTTGGGCGATGGAATTAGAGCTTCGAAATATGTGCGGCAATGGCTTGGGAACTGCAATTTGTTTACTGCTTCTTATTGGTTACTCTAGATAATTTTTATACAATTTTCTATTTCTTCAGAAACTGAGACTAAGAGGATAATGTGTTAATGATACTGGAGTTAACCCAAAGCACACTTGAAACATAAATATTTTTGTTGAAATTCAAGTAGGTTACATTGACGACTCATCGAAATAGGATATAAATGATAACAAACATGAAAAGACGCCCTAGGGTGGCGACGAAGGGGGTGGGTGGCGACTGGCTCGCAGGTAGATATGTTGATAGGTGCAGGCTGGATACTAGCTGGTGGGGTAGTTGTAGCAGGAAGGGCAAAATTGATGGCAAGGTGTCACGGTCGCAGGTGGGGGACGTATAGGGGGTTTACGACAACGGGTTGTATGGTAGAGTGGGGCTTCGGCTGTAGGTGCGGAAGTAAGGGGAGGTTACGACACAACAGGAAAGGGTTAGGGTGGCTTGCGGTTGCAGGTTTGGCTGTAGGGGAAAGACAAGAAGCAGGTTGAGGAGATAGGAGGGTAATGACACAGCAGAGAAGGGGTGGGGGGGCAGTTGGGGAATAGGGAAGGTTGACTCGTCAGTTAGGGTGGCAACATGCAAGGAAGGGGAAGTTGCAAGGATAATAATTACTGCTAGAGCGAGTTGCAAAGCACCTTCTTGCCTTCAGATTAGCCATAGATGGGAAAGTAACCGCCGACGGATAGCTTGGACAGAACTTAGCAAAAGCTAAACCCTAGAACTATAAACAACATATTTATAATTGTGACCAAGTCAACCCTTCGGGCACTTTTCAGTATGAATTAGTTAGTTGTGGCATCTCACTTATCAACCTTTAGAATGGCTCACATCTCTTTGATTAAATTTTTTAACCAGCCTCATTGCAAGCTACAGACTGTACATTTCAATCTTCATCTATATTCCATAATAATTGATGTATCAGTTATCATCTGGTCATATTTGTATGGTTTGAAGTTTTATTTGATTATATAATTGCGACATAGTTTTCCTTACTGATTGACATTGATTGAATTTTATCTTCAAAATTTCTAGTAATTTTTCTGCCACATAGTACTCTGACATATATCTGCCGTATTTGCTCAGCTATCAGTCAACTTTGAAGCAGCTTTTTCAGGAGTTTGAAAAGGCTGGAGAAGACTCCAATGCCCAACTAGCAACTGTTACAATGAGAATTATGCAGGCTCTTCAAAGTAATCTGGATGGTAAATCTAAGCAATATAAGGACCCTGCATTGACTTTTCTGTTCATTATGAATAACATCCATTACATGGTCAGATCCGTTCGAAGGTATGTTGATGTTGATATTTATATTGATATAACTTATTGGGATGGTCCCTTGGATTAGATAACACCAAAAATGACAATTTCTTCTCAGATCAGAGGCAAAGGATTTATTGGGCGATGATTGGGTTCAGCGGCACAGAAGAATTGTGCAGCAAAATGCGAATCAATACAAACGGGTAGCTTGGGCAAAGGTGGGATTTTATAAAACTAAGGAATTTAACTTTTATTTTTTCTTATGCTGTTATGTAACCATAAATTGAATTTAGTTGCTATTCTAATCATGATGTTGATTTTGTAATCCATACAAAATTTTAATGGATTGAATACATTATATGTTTTCTATAAACATGAGTTACTTTATCACATTCTATATTAATTTCTTGTCAGGTTGGTTAGTTTTATCGTCATGTATCTGCACACAAGCAGTCCTCAAATGATGCTTTATGTTGGACAGTTCAAAAAAGGCAACATTGAAAGTAGAAGGAACTGTTGTTTTCTAAACTAAAAGCTTCAAAATGTTCTAAACTTTAAATGTCAACTTCTATCTGATTTTGATGACTTTGGGCTGCACAACTTAAAAAAATATTTTTTCAGGCAATGTGAACCAACAATCAGGAAAACTTTTGATTTTGAAGTTATAGGCATATAATGACATCTGCTGAAATGACATATTTTTTTTTCTTTTTATTTTCATGTTGAAGATCATCATGGTTTTGTACTTTTTTGGAGGCTCTAGTCTTAGAAAAAATTTACTTGGGAGACTGAGTTTATCTCCTTAATAGGAGAAATCTATCTCTGTATGTACTCTTGTACATTTTCTGTATGATTTTTTGCTCTATCATTCTTTCAATATATTGAAGTAATGATCAATATATGCATTGGTCACCTATAAATTCGTCTATTTCCATCCTCGTCGTCTTCTAGTTTATCTTTTAGGCGTTCTTTATCTGAGATTTGTTGCAGACTATGCTGTTCATGTTGGTTTAAGTTACACTTCTATAATGTATTTGGTGATTTTCAGTGGTTAAAATGTTGCAATATTTGTAATACTATTTTTTTAACATTTTCTGAATTATGCTGAATATTGAAGACGTGTTTTTTCTGTGTAATATTGTACGGGAGAAATGTTTTGCAGCTTCCTATGTATTTAGTTTTAGCAAAAATGTGTTGCTGCAGGAAACAAATGATGCAGATGATGTATTTCGGGTCAAATTTGCTGATTATCATCTTGCACCCTATCTACCTTTATATCAGCACAAATAACTTTTGGGGAAATTTAGATACATTCCACACAATTCTTATGTATTTAAATATCTAAAACCCAAAGTTTGATATTTATAATAACATTTGGTGTCCTAAACCTGTACATCAAAAGATGTATTTCACTTTTAAATGGGCAGTGACTGGTGTTTTTGAAGTGATGTTAAAGATTTAAGCGATACACATGTAAATATGATTGTTTAGGTGTTAGATATGAAAATACATAATAACTGTGTGGTATGTATGGAAATGCCCCTAACTTTTGCCTCAGTGATTGAACTGCATGTCATAGCACATACAACCAGACAACAAAAGGCAGAGACGCCGCAAACATCACCCCTTCCAAATTAATCTGTTTAACCAGCAGCCCCTTAATTAAAACTTAGCATTCACCATTGTGGAATTTCTGAAGGCTTTTAAACAACTTATTCTGGTGTTCTCTGTTACAATCTAATGTTATATTAGTTCTGAAACTGACTTGGTCATCTTCTTTCCAGATTCTGCAGTCTCTTTCTGTTCAAGGCCAAAGTTCTTCTGGTGGTTCTGGTCCTGGGGGCAGCGATGGGGGCAACAGTAGTGGAGTTTCACGGGCTACTATAAAGGAGAGGTTGATTTCCTACTCACAGCTTTGTCTTCCCGGTTATATTACCACAAATATCGGAACTTAATCTTTTTTTTTTCCCCAATCATCAGGTTGAAGTTTTTCAACATGCAGTTTGAGGAGCTTCATCAAAGGCAATCTCAGTGGACAGTGCCAGATCCAGAACTGAGGGAGTCTCTGAGGCTTGCTGTTGCTGAAGTTCTACTGCCAGCATATAGGTCTTTTATAAAACGTTTTGGGTGAGCTTCTTTTAAGCTGTCTATAATCTCTCGTCTATTACTAGAACAGGCCCACTTTAGGCTATTTTAAGTGAAAATGAATGCCAGATAAGAATAATTATTTTTCGCATTTTCAGCTATGAACTTATTTGGTGTTTATCTAGTTCTTCTAAATTTTAAATCCATGTGGGTTTCTGACCTAAGATCTTGTCGAGTACGTGCTAGTTGTGCATTAATTTAGGCTAGCTGATTAAATATATAAATAAAAATAACATTCTAAGGACCATTTTGTCCCACAGTATAATTCTTACATTACGCTAGCATATTAGTTACCAGCAATCCTCTTCCCACCACCACCACCACCACAACCACTAGTGTGCTGCATTAAATACATATAGTTATATATTTTATATCTATGTAGTTTGAAATGGTTCTTATATTTTATTTTTTATGGTTGCATCCAAATTTTTTAGAACATCAATTACCTATAGTTTAGATATTACAAGCTAATTTTATTAACTTTGTTTGTTACGTTGTTTTTATATTTGACTTTTGGAAATTTAATTAGCATGCATGAGAATGTGACGCGGGCGTCTCTGGCAACCTAAATTGGATGAGGCATCGGGGTTGCACGAACGACACAAAGCTGAACCGAGCGGCAATTTCTTTCTAATTTTAAACCCGTTTCCTTTTATCTTTCCTCCCTGCCTTTCTAGTCCTTTCCTACATATGAGTGTGTTGTAATAGAGTTTGGATTCTCAAATTTTGGTGTGTTTTTTATTGGGATAGCTGTTGGAGTCTCCGGTTTCCTCTTCTTTGGCTGTATCCAAGGGGGAGCGGTGTTCCAGTTGTTTCTCGTTCAGAGGTGGTGACTATCCTTGATTTTCCCTTCCTCCTCATCCTTTCCTCCACTGCCACTGTTGCCATGCTTGCTGCTGCCTCTCAGAAACAGCTCTCATTTGCTGTTTTTCTGCGGTCCACCTTGTCGTGGCCTTTAAAACTCCATACTCCTCCCTTTCGACCTGCGGCCACCTTCCAGGAACCCCCCCACTTCCCACTTCGGCTTGCTGCCATTACCCATAGACCACCTAGTTGCTGTTGCTCCGGACCAGCCACATCTTGGCTGTGCCACTCTGAACAGCTCTCCCACATCAATTTTAGCCTTCCCAGCTGTCCTGTATCGCGGTGCAGCCCAACTACTCTGTCATTTTGCTGTTTTACAGCTGTCCATCTGTCGTGCATTGCTGCCACGGCCCTACAACTCCGTCTCCTTGTTGTTAGTGCTGTCCGGTCATCCTGTCTTGCTGCTGCCTCCTTGAAACCCTTTTGATTGCTGTTTCAACACTGCCTGACCATCCCACCTGAGTGCTGTCGTCCAGGACAACAAGCATCTGCTATTTCTCTAACCCCCCTGTTCCACTTCCCTACTTCACTGTCACTTTCCCAACCTTGTTGTCGCCTTAGTCGCGGTTGTGTATCATAATTGTTTTTATTTCCAATTTCAATGCGTTTTGTTGTAATCTCCTATTTATTTTTTTAGTAATAATATTTGCTTTCATGTTATTGTTTGGGTTAACTTCAATATTATTTAGTATCAGAGCTAGCATAACCCTAATCCTATCTTAGGATTACCTCAATCCACCACCACCTAACTCAATTTTTTTTCTTTCTCACCCCACGTCACCCCATGCACCATCTTCCAGTGACCCAAACCCAAACAGTGAACACGCCGTCGAAGAGACAATAGCCGGAGACTTGATCAGGAGAAAATGACATGATCCACTTGGTAGAAATTCACAAAGTGACTTTCATGAACTTACCATAAAGGAGGTGCTAGCGGAAATCCTCCAACTGCAATAGAGCTTATCGCCTTTTAAAGTAAGCAATTCAGAAGGGTCACCCATAGCCACAACGGTGACTTGTCAGATTCCAAAGATGAAGAACCACCATTTCTAAGATTTGACATGAAGTATCAGAGATTTTAGGATTTTGAAATAAATGTGGATTTATTATATTTTGACGGCTACTTGGATCCGAAAGAGTTGATCGAGTGATTCCAGACTGTGCAACATGTCTTTGAGTATCAAGGCATCCTACTAGACAGAAGAGTAAAGGTAACAACCAACAAGTTAAAGAAGAGCGCATCTCTGTGGTGGTAGAACTTGAAAATCCTTTGTCTTTGAGAAGGGAAGAGTACATTATTGTTTTTTCTAAAGATGAAACGAGAGATGCAACTTCTGTACCTACCAATTCATTACATATTATGTTCAGAACCTAGCTTCCAAAGTGGAGGGACACCGGATGATCGCCACATCTTATAGACAGAGTTTAATCCCATGATTAACTAGCCATAGTACACCTAAGGGAACATCTGAGCCGACGACCCCTCCTGAGTATGAACTAAGTCAGAGTGGAGAACAGGTGAAGCCAATCAATATTTCCAAATTCATCTCAGCTAAAGAGTGCATTAAGTTCCACGGTTTTGGGCTCAATTTATTAGCGTGCCCAAAAAAGAATACGATCTATTTCATGGAACAGAGAGTAGTTGAAAAAATGGACAATGACACGATAGACACTAAAGAAAGCGCGAAGACACAAATGGGTACTAGCTACCAACTGATGAGGGAGAGATCCATGCAATTCAAGTTAAGCCCATGAGAGATATTCTAGTCGGGTTAACAATAGTTGTTCTAGAATGGAGTGAATTTGTGGTAATGAGCATTCATACAGAGTATGAGGTTGTGATGTTGTTGGCATTGAGAGGGGGATTAACTGGACTGACATTGATCCATATAAAAGGTCAATGAGTTTGAGTAGTCAATGTCAGAGACAGGACAACCTTGCATAAGAGAATTTCAGAATTTTCAAATATATAATCAATTTTTTTGGGGGTCAGACATATCAGAGATAAAAAACTTTTGAGCTACTTTTGGAATATCATATTTGGTTATTTGGATATTAAATTCAGTTCAACAGTGTGCCTAACAACATATGACAGATTGGAGGGATGAAATGCAGTATTGGAAATCACTTTAGTATCTTTGCAGGAAAGAACATCCTACAATGTGATCAAGATCATTTCAGAGGAGAAGAAGATGTCTCTCCTGAGTGTTTACATTTCAACATGGTCCAGCATGTCATAAATTTCAGTCGAGAGTTAGTTTCTTCAAACAAATTTGTTTAGCAGAAGCACTTAGTCGAGTATGAGGAGTGGAAGAGATAAATTACAGATTTAATGACTCGAGAGTTGTTTTATGAAGTTTTATGTTGATGTGCTCCAGCTCAAGTTGTGCCAAAAGAGAATGAACACTTATTCTATCAGAATGTGTTTGGGAATGACAACGCCTACTAGACTGACTTATTAGGAAATTATGCCATGTCCACTACCTTCAACGTGCTCGACTTGGTGCTGTACTACGAGAAGACAAGTTTCGACAGATGAGGTTGAAGTTCCCTCAAACACAATAGACTGACGTGGAAATCTCACTACAGCTGAATCAGATGCAACATTTGGGTCGTGCAAACGATGCAGAGCCGAACTGAGCGGATTCTCTTTTGATTCCTTTCCAATTTTTTATCACGTTTTTATTTATCCATCTTTTCTAGTCCTTTCCTACTTATCTGTTGTGTTAGGGTTTGAATTCTCAATTTTTAGTGTGTTTTTGTCAGGATAACTGTTTGCGCCTCCGGTTTCCGTTCTAAGGCTGTATCCAAGGGCGAGTGGTGATCAAACTATATTTCATTCCAAGGTGGTGACTATTCCCGACTTTCCCTTCCTTCGCATCCTTCCCTTAGCTGTCACCGTCGTCATACTAGTTGTAGCCACCCGAAAATAGCCCTCCGTGGTTGTTTTTTGTAGTCCACCTTGCCACCACCTTCTAAACCCGCAGTCCTCCCTTCCAACTTATGGCCCCCACTTCCTACTTGTCCTTGCTACCAACACCGATAAACCACCAATCTTTTATTGTTGTTGCTCCGGACCAGCCACACCTTGGCTGTTGTCGCTTGGGACAGCTCTCCCACATCAATTCCAACATTCTCAGACGTCCTGCATTGCTGCCGCAGCCGCGCAACTCTGTGGCCTTGCTGATTTACTGCTGATTGGTCATCCTGCTTCGTCTTCGCCTCCCCGAAACCCTTTCTGATACAGGAGTTTAACCGAACAACAATAAAGAAAGTAAATATTATTACTGAAATTAAATAATAATAATTTACAACGAGACAATTGAAATAGGAAATAACACACGTTACATAACATGCAACTAGGGTGAATCGAAGGTGGTGGTGGTGATTGTTGGGGGTTTAGAAAGGTGGCGACAAGGCAGGGAGATGGAGCAAGGTGTCAGAGGTGATAACAGAACAACAGGTCACAACAGGTCCTTGCTGTCGTTGGCGGTAGCAAGGTGGTCGGGGCCTGGGCAGCATGTAAAACAATGCATATAGTTGGTTTCGAACGGCAGCAGCCCCACAAGAAGTCTGGAACAGCGGGAAAACAGCCACATGGAGTGAGGGAAGCGGCCGGGAAGGCTGAACAGGTAGATAACAGCAAGAGGGGATTGGGAGGAGCAGTTAGGAGGGCTGGAGGTGAGGGAAAAGGGTGGCTGGAAGGCAGAAATATCAGGTGGACGGCTAGTAGGCGCTGTTCCAGGTGGCTACAGTCAGGAACGGCAATGTAGGAAGGCGTGGAAATGGTGACGAGCACATGGAAAAGCTGTGGGCTGTGTGAAACAACAAGGGAGAGGGCAGGTGCCGCTGCGACAGTGAAGAGGATTGCGGGATATCGAGAAACTGCAGGAAGAACAGCGAAAGGGCTGCTGTCGGAGCAGCCTGCAACAAGGAGGAATGTGTGGCAGCAAAGAGGGAGGGATGCAGATGAATTGGGGGAGGATAAATCACCAGCGAGATACAACCGGAGTGCCACTTGAAATTTGGATATAGCCCTAGATGGGAAACATAGATGCTTGCGGCTATCTCAAATAACATGACAAAATTGACGCTCCAAACCCTAATACAACACATATATAAGAAATGATTAGAAATGAAGGAAAGATAAAACGAAGCATGCTGAAAATTGAAAATAATTTTAAAGTGGTTCTGTTCGGCTCTGCGCCATTCACGCGATATGGATGTTGCTTCCACTCCCTTAGCAGGAGACAACCACGTAACTTTTGCTTGCTGGTTCACCATTGCACGGTCATCCTACTTGTGTGCTGCCGTCCAGGACAACAAGCATCTGCCATTCCCCTGCTGTACTCGCCCCCTTACTCCACTTCCTTACCTCACCGTCATTTTTCCCCAACCCCCAACAGCTTCCACCACCACCTAAGAATGGCCCTAGATGAGGTTGTATGTTGTACTTATAGTTTTTTCCTATTTCAATGTGTTTGCTTGTGATCTCTTATTTGTTTTTCAATAATAATATTTGCTTTTGCTATTATTTGGGCTAACTCCTGTATCAAGATATATCAAAGGTTGAAGCATCTTTCTACTTCAAATGATAGCAAATCAGCATACAATATTGCTAGGTTCTCAAGTATTAAATAAAACCGAGAGCTGAATTGAAAAAAGATGCTTTGGTTTAGGTAATTGAGATGGGTTATGGTACCAACAATGTAATCATAGAATTAGTTTGGGACCATTTTAAATGTAATGGATCCAAACCGATCGGAATTGCACCCCAACAATTCTTCTAAATGTTGAATCATTATTAGTCGCCGGAATTGATTTTCTTAAAATTTTATCTTAAATGCTTAATGTGTTTGCTAGTGCCAAATATAGATCTTACAAAATCCCAAAACTGTCGTTTTTTTTGCCTGGGTGGGAGCTTTGCTTATGATTCCCAAGTTGGATTAACAGATAATTGTCATTATGAATCTGATTTTTGCTTGTGATTCTCAAGTTGGACTAACAGATAATTTAAAAAATTAATTTCAAAAAGAGATGAATGATTTAGTACAACATGAAGAAAGTATATTATTAGAGGTGATTTGACATGTTATGTATGTTAGGATAGACTATGAGTGGATTTATGGTGGTTATGAATTAAGATATAGAAATGCAATGAGAGACGTTATTTTATTTTGGAATAGCTAATAATCTTGATGTAATTTGCACATTTTAAGAAGTAAGAATGCTTATTTTTGGGGATTGGACTTCAGAAAGAAAGAAATCTTCTTACAAAGGGTATACGGTGGTTTTGAAAATAGAGTTTAACTACATAAAATAGGTGGTAATTATGTATATATCCCAAGAGTATAAAGAAAAGAAAATAAAAAAAGAAGACGGGGTGGTAAAAATTGAAAGGTAAAAAAATTGATTACTTTTTAAGATAAATGGATGAGAGCGGTAAATTTGAAATTTTTTAGTTTATCCAAATCAAATATGAGATAAGACGGTTAGTTTTGCTAGAAAGATTTTTTCAAAGGTTTTAATGATGATAATAAGAAATGAATGTTTTACAACTAGAGTATTGGGTTACGCAAAAGCTGCAATTTTGGTGGATTTATAGATTAAATTTGGTCTAAAGAATAAGAAAAGGTATGCTGAATATCTATGGAAAAATATGAGATGTCAAGAATTTGGTGAACTTAGATATAATAAAAGTGGAGGTGATAGGATTTTGGTTGAAGTGAAGACATAAGGAAAGATAAACATGCTATTTTGAGAAATTATAATATGAGGGTTTTAGGAAGAAATTATAGTGGAATATCACAATGATTAATGTGATACGGGATGGTATGCATTGATTCCAAAAATTGAAGTGGAGATAGTTTTGAAGAAGCCGCGTAAAAGGTTAAGTTTTAGGTCCAAAGGTATAAAAATGCTGTTGTATTAGTTTGATAGATAAACTTTTATAATTGAATTTTGAAGACTAAGGTAATATTGACTGATTGGAGAGGAAGCCTTTTTTAGGATATGTAAAAACAAAACAAATGTTTAAATTGTGCAAACTATAGAGGATCAAACTTATGAATGGTATAGTAAAGCTATGAGAGAGCAATGTAATATGAAATTAGAAAAACTACATTCATTTTAGAGAGAATTTGATTTCATACCAAGAAGATCTATTATAGAATCAATTTTTGTGTTGAGTCAATTAATGTTTGACGAAAAACTTGACTTATGGAAGTCAACTTTAGAGCTAAATGCTTTCATTTGAGTAGATTTAAAATTAAATGCATGGAATACAATTTTAGTAATATTAGACCTAGTTATGGAGTTGTAACAATAGGTGATGAAGTTATTAAATATTTTAGATATCTCACGCTATTTTTTTAAGTGATGGTGATATAGTTGGGGATGTTATTAGTAGAATTCAAGTTGGATGGTTGAAGTGGAGGAATGCATTGGGCCTATTGTGTGATAGAAAAGTATTGTTTGGATTTAAAGGAAAATTTTATAGGATGATGGCGTGACCTGCAATGCTTTATGATGCACAATGTTGGCGTGTAAAAGAGAAACATGAAATTAAGTTCAAGTGTTGTTGGGATGAGAATGCTCAGGTGGATGAGTGGATTTGCACTTGGAGATAAAATATGAAATGAATATATCCATGAAAGGGTTGGAGTAGCTCTAGTGGCATACAAAATTAGAGAGAGTCGCCTTAGATGGTTTGATCACATTAAGCATCGACCATCCGATGACTACTATTAGATGTTTTAGATTTTAAGAGTTGGGCATGTTGTATAAAAATTATCTTAATTTATTAGAATTAAAATAAATAGGCCAAATTATATAAAAGTTTGCATAATTTAAGCGAACTAGGGGGAGGAATAACAATAAAAAAAAAAGGCCAAATTATATAAAAAATATTATCTTCTAAGTCGGGGTGGAATAGCGTATAAGCGAAGTGTATATCGAGAAGGTGGCCGCAATGGTCGGTGCCACAATTGATATTTTTGAAATACAAATACTTGCCGCTATTCTCTCTTTAGATGATCATGCGTAATAGGTTTCAGCAAGCCAAGTTGGAGGCTTCGATAAGTAGAGCGATGCCCGAGAGTGATACCTCTGCAAATAGTAATCTAATTCTTCCTCTCCATCTCATTGTGGTGGGTTTAACAATACAATAACCCATCAAAAGAGAGTGAATTAATTTGACACTCGTATGAACCAATGTAAACAATCAAAAAACCATTTAGACACTTCACTCAAATGTTATCATATACATACGCATGCTATCCCTCTTATTGTCCTAATCTTAAAATTTATATTTTCACAGCAGCTTTGAAATCTCTCACTTTGCAGTATATGATTATGCCCTTTCTCTTTGCAAGGAAATGTTGCGCTTTGATTAGCTCTAATGGCCGCGTCTTGCTCTTTGTCTCAGGCCTCTTATTGACGGCGGAAAGAATCCTCAAAAATATGTGAAGTATACTCCAGAAGATCTGGAGCGAATGCTTGGGGAATTCTTCGAAGGAAAGACATGGAATGAGCAAAAGCGTTGATTGCTCATTTCTGATTTTTCTGTTTTGAACAGTTTTCCGATTATTTTGGGTTTGAAAAAAAAGCATTTTTGCGAGTCTATTTATGTTTATGGGCCTGTTCTTTTGTCCGCCATTAGCTTCAATTTTCTTGTAAAGTTTTTTTATTCTTTTACTGTCTTGTTGTCTTATGACGGGTATGATTTGTAAGGAGAGTTGATTCCTATGATTCTTTTTTTCTTCTTTTTTCATGAACTCAGTTGTTGCAATGATCAGTTATTGTATTGAGATTGTCACATTAATTTGATATTGTTTAAGGGCTTTTTTATTGTTTTAGATAAGTCAGAAATTAGTGGTATGAGACGAGCTGATTCAGCCCGGCTTGTTTAAATAACATTTATATAAAGTGAACATAAAAATATCAAAATTTAATGTATATATATATCTGTGTGTGTGTGTTTGTGTGTGAAGCCGATTGAACCCGGCTTGTTTAAATAACATTTATATAAAGTGAACATAAAATATATCAAAACTTAATGTGTGTGTGTGTGAAGCGGATTCAACTTGGCTTGTTTGAATAACATTTATATAAAGTGAACGTAAAATATATCAAAACTTAATGATATGTGTGCGAGCACACGTCTGTTTATCTGTGCAGGCGTGCGCACGCGCGTGGTTTGATTCCACCCTAAGTGTAGGATGTGGTCCTAAAATCATAGGCGCACGAGGGATGGAGTGTGTGTGTGTGTGTGTGCACGCAATAAGAATTAGTTGGACATTTGTTTATCAGTGTAAGTACCCTATAATCTGGGGTTCGATTTCACCCTGAGTGTAGGATGTGATTCTCAAATTATAGGTGCACGAGGGATGATCGGAGCTCATATCAAAACTTAATATGTGTGTGTGAAGCCGATTCTATCTATCTATCTCTGTGTGTGTGTGTGTGTGAACGTTTATATTTACATGTATATTAATACTCTAACTATGGCACCATGGTATTCTAAGTATAACTGTTAAATTTTGGGTGTTATAAAATATAAGTATTGTGTGATATGTATATAGGTTTTAGTTCTTTTATTTTATTTTTTTTTAATAATAATTGAGCTGATTTTGAGCTTTTAGAATTAATCTTAGCTGAAATTAGAATGTGATTAATCAATGAAAAGGTTAAGCTAGTGAAGCTCAATTTGTGTCCCCCCTTAATTTGGATTAGCTCAAAAGCAAAAGAATTCCTATTCCTAATCACTCTCACCTCTGTTCTGCCAAAATTGTGGACCTTGCCTTTAATGTCCTTGCTTCCCTTATCATCAAATAGGAGCAATTAATACATAGAGATAACGATGAATGGAGGAAGAGAGATTTTAAAATTCAATTTTCTGACGTTGTCCATAGAGACCAGCTCAACTAACCCAAGCTTCAGCCAGAGGTCACATTTCAATTTCATGCGTCAATGTTTTAGTCGGTGATACGTCGCCATCAAATAAGCGGGAATTTACCTAATTGAAATCTTCAACTCAACGTGTCACGTGACCGCGTCAAATTTTACATGCTTATTTTTATAAAACAATTGAGTGATATAAATATTAAAAAACAAATTTTAAGTGGTAGTTATGTAAATATATAAAAATTGGG
>NEWO01000002.1:10284513-10296272 GCA_003013225.1 Phalaenopsis aphrodite | reverse complement strand
ATTTTTTGTATGGACTTCTTTTCTTTTTTTGTAAAACTGCGTCTGAGGATGTGGTAGTACTTCGACTGTATCATATTCCGATGTGGTGATGTATCTTCCTTTTTTATCTTTCCTAACCCTTCTCTTCCACTCCCCTTAACTGCCTGCACTCCAATCCTCCTCCAACACCCTACCACTCGCCCCCAACACACCAATGTTGTTTAACTGACCCACTAATCTCCCCCTTACAGTAGTTCTCCATTGTTATCAGGCCTACACCACCATCACCCACCCCCTTCTCTGCAATTTTCTCTGACATCCCACTCTTCCAAAAACCTATCTTTAACCACCCCTTCAACCTCCCATACAACCCCGATCCCTTTCCCCTTCCCCCTTGCCACTTTGCCAACGCCACCAATGACCTTGAGTCTAGCATCGTTGTGTTGTTCATTTAATTTGGGTTGTTATTGTATTCCCTTTTCTTGTTGCGTCGTGCCGTACCCTTAATTCAAAATTAATAAAAGTTATTTTGTGCTAACTTTGTTTTCATAACTAGGCTCAGTATCATTAAGCATTTAATATTTCTTTCATGAAAAAGGTGGGTGCAAGATGGAAATAAGGGCCCCCCACAACCTCATTTTTATTAAAAATTAATAATAATAATGCATTTTAAAATAAATGTAAAATAAATATGAACTATTAATCAGAATATTCTGATTTATTTATATTCTTTCATCAACATGTTCTCCTCAAAAGCATGGGCAGATAGGTCGCACCAACTCCACCCAGACTAATTATTTAACATTTAAGCACGAGTTGACTGAGGTTAAGTGAGTTGGACAGATGCATCATTTTCACACAGATGTCCGTTCAGTTCTTTTATAATTCTTATATTTTTATTTAACAACAAATTTAATTAATAAAGTTATTGGTAAAAAAAACCCAAAAAAGTAAATTATAAGAAAACTGCTTGCCAAAATTTTCAAATAATAATTATTATAATAATAAAACATTAATTATTATTGGAAAATTTATGTATTTCACACCTACACTTTCATATTTACACACGTAGAATTTTACCCATGCATGAAAAACTGAAGTGCAATGAGTGTAAATATAGAAATTTTGGTGTGAGATGTGTAAATTCATAAGATTTATATGTAATGTATGTCAGTGGATCAAGTTGGTTAAAAGAGTAGTGCTGAATAAGACAATTGTTATGGTTAAATGTGGAATTTAGTTTCGTGAAGTTTATGTGACCAATAGAGTTCCTCATTGTCTTCTGATTATATTTCAGTAGTCTGCATGAAGAGGATTTGAAAAGTTACTATTCCTGTGGGAATTGAGGGATGGATTTATGCTTTTCAGAAAGTTTTGAATTACAAAGCCAGCTTGCTGGGCTGAAGGTGAGAAGATAATTGGAAAGTTTGTGAAAATACCCCCCAATGTTGTAGGGGCTCCATAGTCGGTTCTTGGATGCACATTGTGTTCATTTTTTGATAGAAGAATAAAAAACCTATTAGCTGGCTTTATATCTTTGGTGTCTGCCCCGTATTGGGTTCAGGGCAGCTACCCCTAATTTTTATTTTTATTTTTTTTCAATACAAAATGTTGCAACACTGAGCGAGCAGCTTTCAAAAATGCTTAGTCTAAGTTCAAAACCCGAGAGCACGACAAAGTAGCATCCGAAAGTTATCGCAGTAGCGCCGCTATTGCGAAGCTCCTGTGCTGGAAAAAATTGACGAAGGGCTTTCTAACAATTAACAATGAAAATTACATCGGAACAAAAATTCAAACTTAAAGGCACAACAAAGAAATCCTAGAAAAAGCACACCAACATTTAAAGAGGAAAAACCCGAAAAATGGGGAAAAAAATTGTGAAACCACACCACACCAAACTTTAATTGTGAAAGGGAAAATGTAAATAGATTTTCACCTCTCTGATACTCTTTACAACACTAGAATTTATAAAAATACCGCTTCAAATTCTCTCTTGATCGCATAAGAGAAACCGCTCTTATAAAAAGCCCTTTGAGATCACTGTGTATGCATGAGTCATTGTTGCTCCGAATGGAGGACTTGAGAATCAAATTATAGAGATAATCTTACCTAGCATATGTACGCCGCCCTCAACGTAATTATTTCACGCGCTTTGTGCTATGAAGGCAGGAGTCGAAGAACCGCGACGTAGATGAACCGATTTGGTTAAAGTTACGCCGGTGTGTTAACTTTTGATTGGCGTGTCTACGCTGATCTAACGTAGTTACGTTACGTGCATAGCGTTCTTGGGTACTTTCTTGCGCGACTGTGTATGTGCTTCTAGGATTACACCTCAACACAATTGAGTAGTTTTCGCTTAAAGATTCAAGTTTTGCCAATTGGAATGTATGAGATTTTTGCAAAGGTGATGAGAGGCGCTGAACTGTAACAAAATGTGAAGAGGCTTGCTTTTGATATAATTTCTACCATTCTCCTCGTTTTCTTCGTAATAGAATTTTTAGTGTGGTATGACTCCGGAATTTTTTATCATTATCTAATATCTATTTCCCACTTTAATAACAACTCCGCTAACATAACATGCCTTATCTAGGTTCAACTCCTTTTTTTATTTGTTTAATTTTTTTCATTTATTTTAGAATATTTTCAATATATTTTTTACATTTTTTTATTTTTTATTTTTAAAAATAATTAACATGTTTTTAACAACACAAAATAAATTTTAGATATTTTAAAATTTTATAAAAACATCACATCCTAATCATATATTAATCCGCATGTTTTATTTTAAATTAAAATATAAACAATCCCAGTCTTTTAGTATTCTCAAGAGGATATTTAGCATCATCGGACAATCTCTTAAAGACCTCAGTTAGTTCTATATTACCATGAAAATTCATGTAGAAAGAAAACTCAATCCTTAAAAAACATTTATCAAAGTTTAAAGCCAATGATTGTTGCTTAAAGAATGCATTCAGAGACTTTAATGTTATCATTTTTCACATAAAGTATATCTCTTAAAGGGACATGATCACACACTTTAAAGCTCACATGCATCCACAACATAGCATCATATGCCATATTGTAAGATACACAACCCTGACAAGACAACATTCAAACTTAAATAATGAGATTCATTATTTCAATAACCACATACAAAACAATAGAAAAATAATTACCAAAAAATAAATAAAAATAAGCATAAGATTTTAGGCTATATATCCCTAACAAAAAATAACAAAAGAATCATTCTATAAATGCAATTCTTATCAACATGATCCAACAAAGATAAACATCAATCAGTATTAAGATTCTGTACATCTTCAATTCTATCCACTAAGGAAATAAGAGGAAATCAAGCAGCAAACATCGAAGAAAACATAATTTTCAGAAATCCTGGAAGAGTTAGTTTGGAAAATATTCAAACATGAAATGAAGACAACCAACCCAAGCAGAATACAAACAAAAGCACAAGTATGTCACAGATCCCCCCTCTTGGGAGATGACCGTTAAGTCAGTCACAATTCAAATGGTTTACTAACAGAAATCAGATTTTTACCTCCACGCTTCTGCACGTTCTGATTTGGAGTTTATACGGCTAACAATGCTTGTTGATTTCGACTTCTCTGCCTGTGTGATCGATTTCAATTTAGCGGTTGATTGTCTGCTAAACTTTCGAGTTTTCTTCTGCTTCGAATTGCTTGCTTGACCAGTTCTCGTTCTACGAGAGTTCACATGAACTTTAGTGAAGACCTCAGTAACAGTTTCTAGTTCTGCGGTGGAAGATTCAGTGATCCCTGGATCTGCCAACTCCTGTAATGCAGCATCCTTCTTGCCATCTTCTGAAGGGTTTTCTTCTGGAAGGTGAGTTTGATCATCAAGGATGGGATCCTCTGAAACAAAAGCTTGATCTGTTATCTCTTCACGTTGAATTTCCAATTGGAGTTCAGGACTTTGATGGTCATTTTCCTCGTAATGATCAGGAGGGGGAGTTTTAGAGTCCTCCACTGGAGAAGCTTGTCTTTCTTTGATTGTCTTGAGTATCAACATCTTTAGAAAATTCATCACTTGCACTGCATACATCAATGCGGTCAATGGATCTGCCATCTGAATTCACCATAAAAATGAAAATTTTTAAGATTTTTTAAATAGCATTATTTAATGCTAAAACAGTACTATCTGATAATGATGATGATGCTTCATTACCTGGGTCATATTTGGAGCGAAGACCAATGCGACATTACGGGCATTCATTTTGTTTTCATGTTCTTCCTGAACGACATCAGCCATTAAATTTATGGCCCAGTTGAGGAGTGAAGCCTCGGTAGGTGGAAGGCTTTCTGCAAGTTGTCCGCAATCTCCTTCTGTTTGACATTGCATTACCCTCTCAGGTGATAGGGGATCGAGCACGCCAGATGGAAGTTCTCTAAACCAGGCCTATAGTGAGCAGGAAGGATAGAAATCATAACAGCAGTAAGTAAAAAAAAAAGAAAAACAGAACTTCAGAGGGACACTGTAATAGTCAGAGTTTTAAAGCAAGAATGGCTTCTGATGCCTATTAGCGTTTGACAAAATAATAGAGAGAGGTAGGTATTGTTCCGAAGTAATTAGGACAATGGACAATCTGCCAAACAGCTTGTATCAACTTATATGGTGAGTTGGGGAGTGAACAAGCAATGTTTGAGCTAGCAGAGTGCTTGTTCATGTTCAGACCGTTCAAATTTTCTTTATTCAAAATTGCACGTGAATAACAGAGTGCTAGTTCATGTTCGGCTCATTCAAATTTTCTTAATTCAAAATTGAACATTAATAGCAATGTTTGTTTTTGGCTTGATTCAAATTAATCTTTTCCTTTGAAACTCATGTTCAGCTCAATTTTACACGAAAGATTCTTAAATAATGAATTTTAATGTTATTTAAATAAAACATAAAAAAATAATATAAAATATTTTAATAAATATTATTTGGCTCAGTTGTTTAACGAACATATCAAATGTGCATTAATTAGCGAGCCGAATGAGATACGTACGACAAGCTCTTTTTTACAGCCCCATTGGTGATGAAATTTAGATAACAATGATTGAACTCTTTCCTAAGAGGAATGGATGAGTCCTAGCTTCTATTGTTCAACAATAGTTGATCAATGAGTCATGGTTTAAATAAGCAATATAGTGTATCCATGGATCGAGAGCTGAGCCTTTGGCTAAGAAGTCATTGTTGCACATTGAGATTTTAGAATAACTGGTTAAGTGTCCAACAATAGTTAATTCTAGAGCATATGACCCATATTTGAACTTCCACATCCATGACTTAGATAAACATTAACTAGG
Source organism: Phalaenopsis aphrodite (assembly GCA_003013225.1). Classification (NCBI taxonomy): domain Eukaryota; kingdom Viridiplantae; phylum Streptophyta; class Magnoliopsida; order Asparagales; family Orchidaceae; genus Phalaenopsis; species Phalaenopsis aphrodite. Next base: position 10,290,966 of record NEWO01000002.1, on the reverse strand, counting down.
GAAGCACACTTCGTTGCATTTACAAATCATGCTTGATGTATGAGCTTAATTCATGTGGCACTCAATAAGTCACACCGCTAATCTTTTTTATCCAATGCCAACAGAATTTGGGTCACAAACTTTAATAGCGGATGATCAAATCATGGAAACTATATCACACTTTCAGATCAGGGGAACCTAAAACATTGGCTACAACACCTTTGTTCTGTCTTCTCCAACATTCTAAGCTTTTGAAATTGTTCGATAACAGAATCAACTTTAAATCCTTTGGCCTCTTTGTGCCAGAGAGTTCTACCCATAATATAAGGCCAATAATTATAATCCACAACCAAGATTCTATACTTTTCCGATTTCTACTGCTCGAAGTTCAACATAGCTATAAAACATACAACATATTGAAAAAGATGGATATATCTAACCAAATTCACAGACTCGACCAAGAGAACATGATAGAAAGAAATTGCTTTATACCTTGATCAGACCAGCTAAACAATGCACATCTATCCCTGACGGCACCACTCCGCTATTCAACTGATCTCTCACATACTCCTCCTGGCTATTCTCTGCATTAATTCTGAATATTCCTTCTGCCTGATCAAAAGTATGGCGATAAATAATACCAAAAATGAAAATATCATAAATTAAGGTTAACAGAATGAAGCATACCCTTAAGCCTCCTTGTTCATATAGGCTTCTCTGCATTAACAAGAGTATTGTTGGCACACTATTTCCTCTACAGTCATAGGAGCACTGCATGGACTCAGTTGAAACACCGAACACCTTCGCACTACGTTAAAAATAGGAGATAACTTCAAATTTCCCTGCATAACCTTGTGATTGTTCTAATATTATCATAAAAACAGAAGTAGCAGAAATCCCAAAGAGGTACCATGAAGAACTATTGGCGGACAAACATTCAAGAAAATATTTCAAGTTTTCTCCATGCCTACGTCAGGTTTTCCCATGTAAACTTGCAATCCCCATCAACCAAACATTAAGGAAAATAGCTTTAAAAATAACCACAGACTGTAAAGCATAGTGACAAAAAGCCTCTAAATCTCTAAATTTGCAATTAAATTATAATATTCACAGATCTTGTGCACCAAATTGAATAGTGGATTGCATTTAAAGAGGTTCATAAGATGCAAGAAAGTATAATTAATGATTGCACATTTATGAGTATATATTAGCTTAAATTTTTTGAATGAATCGCATAGCGATCTCTCATCAAATATCAAAGATTAAAAGAAAACATAACAAATAATTTAGAGCAAAATGAATTACTTTTTTATTGAGCTGATGATAATTTATCATTAGTTCGAACAGAGCACCCAAAAAATTTTAGATAATTTTTTTTTGCGCTGCATATGGTGTACTGCAATCTTTCAACCCAGACAGCAGAATTTGGGTCACAAATTCTAACATAGATTGTCATTCGTGTAGCTTCAGGGAAGCAATCTATTAGGGCTTCTATAAAATCTAGAAGTTTATACTGTAAACGAGTAACCAGCACATAGTATCCATCTAAGATGCCAAGAATGTGAATAAATCCTACAGAATTCAATACAGTATTAAAAAGTCATGCTTAAGTATTCAGAGGAGAAGAATATGAGACATAATGGTAAAAAGAAAAAAAAATTTAAAACACGGCATACATTTTGATAGAGAATAACAACCATCAACGGGCAACAAAATGATTTCAGAAAGTCATTATTAAAATCAACAATAACATCTAAAGAAATTAAGAAAAAAGAGCATTGCATAAACAAATCATGTCTTCACCACCATTCCCAACATTGCAAAAGTTGGCCAAAACGTCAAATCCATTTGAGAAAAACTCCAAACCATCATGGCTTAAGAAAAATAAAATCTTTTTCGAGTTTGACCCAAAATATGACAATTCAAACAACTGAAACCCAAACTCCAGTCAAGAAGATAGCATCAAATCCTCTCAAACAACAAAAAGTGTAGCACAAAATGAGGAAAAAAGAAGAAAAACCTAGCACTCGGGGCTCGACGAGGGACCTCAGGTTCGAACTCCACAGGAAGACCAAGAAAACCATGGAAACGATCGAAGGTGACATGAGCCACATGCCGCACGTTAGTCGGCCAACCGATCTCCATCCCGCCTGCGTCCTCCTCCCCCTCCGTCCTGCACCTTACTTTCCTAAGAACCGTCAGTATAAACGCCAAAACCGACAGCTGCTCCACCTCTCTCTCACCCTCCCCAGCTTCTTCTTCCCTTCTTCTTCCTCCGTCTTCCCTTTTACTTTCCGCCTCCTCCCCAACCTCACCACAAGTTGCAGAAGGGTTGGTTAAAAGGGTCTGAGAGCCATGATTGGAGGAGCAAGAAAGCGGGGAACTTGGAGCCGAAGGAATTTGTGATGGGGATCTCAATACTGCCGTCATGGCTGTCAATGTAAAGTAGAAGGGTAATGATATTTTGGTAACAACCCGCGTGGATGTGGTCCAAATCAATAATCCTCGAGTCAGTGCTCGTCTTTCAGGGCTGGAGTTGGATTAAAGCAAGGATTTTGATTTTTTTCTGAGAAGGGGGACGTGGGAATCATTACTCTACTAGTTTTATCCGTAATGTTTTCCTTTCATGGCTGGAGGTTGGAGGCTTACAGAAGCAAAGGTGTTTGTTGGTAAGAATAGGAAGGAGAAGAAGCGGAAGCTGAAGAGAAGAGATGGGTGAAAGGAAGAGAGAATAGAATAAAGGAGCGATTTTTAATTTTTGAATTAAAGGGCAAGATGGGAAGGAACTTTTTAACGGAGCGGGGAACCAAATGGGCAGCTGTTGTTTTGCGTGAGCTATGCGCCTCTGAAAGTACGGTTTGTTGGATGAAGAGTTTAAATTCAAGAGTGCCGTTTTCTGAAAACTCCTCAAAAGAGGGTGCTTTGGGAACATGAAAAATGTTAGAAAATTAAATGGGGGCTAGAGAAAAGATTAATTATCTTGGTTTGGGTGTAAGCATGACTTATTTACTTATTCCAACTTGATGTCAGCATCATTATAGCACTTTATTTGCAGAACCTTTTTTTTTTAATACCTTTATATTAAAGGGAGTTTCTTAACTTAATGTCTGTATCATATTTTATGGCATCTGACAGCATTATATTTTGCTGTTTTTCAGAAAAAATTTACGAGGGGTACTTGCATTTTATGATGACTATTAGAAAATTATGATCTTGTTGTAATTTCTCAAGCACAACCCCATACAATTTATGTCGGAATACTTTCATTTAGTTTTTATAAGTATTTTTAATCACTAAAAAATTATTATGTATATAAGAATATTAAAATAATAAAAAATAAATAAAAAATCCCAACTGGCGTTTGTAGAAGAAATAACCGAGCACACGAAAGCAAAATGAAAACGCGCTGGGAATCAAGAGGCAAGCGAATCATGACCTTCATGGTTATAGTATTAATTGTAAGAAAAAATATTACATCACAACTCTTAACGTGGAGTTATGTTCGGAGTCCACTGATATGTGAACATGTGGCTTCAAAGAAATACGCACGTTTTTCTTTGATCTGGCCAGGTAACATAGGAGAATATTCTTTCTGTGTTATTCCGCATTATTCAGGTATTATTGTAGATGTATTGATATGTTATGGTGTTATTATAACACTGAAGATATTCCCAGAACATAATAACACATTAATATCACCACAATAACACCTGAATAATATAGAATAACACGGAGTGAATATTCCCCTACGCTAAAACGATTTTTTTTTTGTCAACTATACGTGGTGTTATTTCATTGGACTCCGAACATAACTCTACGTTAGGAGTCCTGATGTATGTAATATCAACAAAATGATGAATAAATTGTTATACATACAATCAAAAGACTTTTTAACAGGAAATTTTCACAAATCGAATGACTCAGAATAGAGCACTTGCTATCAGATGAAGGCCCATGAGAATAAACTAAGATACCCAAGGGCCGACCGAACTAGAGATTGGAGATCGATAGAGCGATCAACCAAGATACAACCAACCCAAAAGCCGACCGAGCCAAAGGTTGGCTGACTTGGAGACTACTCAAATAGGGGTCGACCATCAAGAAGATGAACCTTCCGATATTCGTCAATTGCATGTCATGAAAACGATTGATTGAACATCAACTGATTAAAGAAGGCCAACGGTATAATCGTCATTTTCACACTAATACTAACCCCCTTATAAATATCAGAGCAATAAATGTTGTTGAAACCATATACAAAACACATAAAAGTTTTGGCATTTTTAAAAGTACAATGCATGCTTTTGCGCTAATTATAAGAATGTAATTGTTGCACTCTACCCAAATTTAACAGACCATTATTTTCTAATAACTTATGATTGTTGAGTAGAATAACAAAATTGCAATTCTATTCTCAACCGGTAGATATAACAACTGGAAAGCTACTTGAATTCTAAATAATAGAAAAGCATTACTCATAAAAAGCATATTTCTACCTAACTGAATTTTCTATCCTTATCTTCATTTGACCCCAAATTTCTCCACCATTATTTATGTGATATGCACATGAATAAATGATATTTACATTTTACAACTAAGTAAAACCAGCATTATTATTGTGGCTTTATAATGTTCACTCTGCTCTATAATTATCAAGCAAACGCTTGCATCATTGCAACATTCCATTTTACCACAAAGTAAACATAAGATTTAGATAAGGTAATGATAAAAATGATTATCCAGACATTGTGATCACTAAAAATGCTGCAAAAATGATAAGCCTAGACTTTTTTTGTCATAAAAAGTGGCAATTCCAAGAATTAATTTTTCTTCATATCACAGCTTTTTTTGTTTCTATTGAAGGTGGGACGTAAGGTGTAAGGGTGCTCATATGATTGTCTACCTTGTTAGAGATCATAGCACTCAAGCAATTATGAGCACCCCTGTTTTTTGTGTCGTAAAACTAAGCTTTTTATACTTGTGCATCATAATAATGAAGCAAATTTATACGATTATAATTTTTTCCTATTCTATATTGCTTACTTGTAAGAATGGTTTACTCTCCTTGCATGATGCAAAGGTATACAAGCCAAATATATGCCCACTCATTATCATCATCATCATCATTTTTATTAACGACAGTAATCCATGTAACCTGACAAGCATACCAGTAATGCATTATTGTTTGGTGATCATAATAACTTAAATATTTTCATGACTACTAAGATGATATAAGAAATTATTTTTGTATTTGTTTGACGAGTGAATAAAAATAAGTTCAATTTATTGTGAATTTTTCTCTATATCATGAGGTGCATACACGACACACCCAAATAATCCACTACATGAGATTGGCCCAACAACATAATAAGTTTGGGTTAGATCTATGCAAATAAGCAGTTTATCAGACCATATACAGTTCAAGCCTCATAATTCTAACTCGTTTTTCAGGTCAAAAAACCATTAAGTTTGCTCAATAACTAATTATGTCACAACAAGCTATCAAGCTTGATGCATGCTAGAAAATTTGCAGCGGTAGAGTAAAGAATTATCGACTTAGCATTGTACGAGAATTCAGTACACACACAGATAAAAGAGAAACAAGCAGTGACGACTCTAGAAGTTTTAACGTGCAAAACCCGGAAAGAGAAAAATCACGGGGCCTAGTCTAGTTGCGAAATTCCACTATTGATTGGTAATTACAGAAATCCCTTGTTCCACAAATGGGAAAGGGTAATTATATTTTTCATACCTAGTAATTACATATGCGGTAGTCGACGGAGGTCGTCGACTATAGACGGTGGTCGATAAAGGTCAGCGGTGATCGAAGGCGGTCGGCGGTGGTCGACGGAGGTTAGCGGTGGTCAACGACGGTCGACGGTGGTCGACGACGAACTATAGTGGTCGACAACGGTCGGCAGTGGTACTAGACTTCAACTCCTTCTCAAAACTTCAATTTCTCTTCCAGGCTTAAGTCCCCCTCATAAGAGAGGTCAGACTCTATTTATAGTGTTCTGAGTGCAATTAATATATGAATAATAATTATTTTGATCAAACAGCCTGGATAGCTTTCTTCAATCAGACGGTGTTTGAAGGACATTTGGATATTGTAATATTGTGGAATTGAGTGATCTTGGGCTCATTTGATTCACCTTGTTGAGACACTCAATTCGACTATAAACTCGTTAAATTCGACATTCGTTTAACTTTTCAAATGTGTTCGAAAATCTTCCAAGAATGGTTTAATCACTTGATTTGGGCTTGATTTGACTCAGATTGCACTAACTTTGATATCATTATGTCTGTCTCATCAAGTCAGTCAATTTAACAATAAGTTTGCTGAAATTGGAACTTTGGATGACTTTTTATCAAAATTTAAAAATTTCTCCCTCAAAATATTATCTCGAGATTCGTGTCATGAATTGAGATCTGTGGTGAATGATGAAAATTTATTGATGGCGTATCAAAGCTGAC
>NEWO01000002.1:10239824-10283004 GCA_003013225.1 Phalaenopsis aphrodite | reverse complement strand
TTAAATATTTGATGATTTTGCTTACCATAAAAGTAAAGCTAGTCTAGTCTTGTGAATAACAAATATGACTTTAAAAGTAGAAGGTTGGACGGGCCCATTGTTGTTTATCTTATGAACAAAGAATAGAATCATAAACCAATATGAAAGTATCAAATCATGCATTCAACCAAAAAAAAATACCCAAAGCTGATCAAAATGACCAAGATAGTTACATTAAGATGATATATATATTATATAATGAATTAAGCAAAACTTTGTTACTTGTGAGTAGGGTTCTTAAAACACTATGTTCTTCTGGTTTGTTAAGTAAACGAGTTGAACATGAAGAAATTTTTTGAGCTCGATTTATAAATGAGTTGAACATGAATAAAGGTTTGTTAGCTCTTGTTCAGCTCGTTCAGGAACAAGCTAATTAAATTATATATATATATATATATATATATATATTCCTAAATTTTTTGGCATTTTTAAAATGTAAAATGCTTGCTTTTGTCCTGTCATGGTTTCTCTAAAATTGCAAGTATTTGTCAAATGTAAAATGCATGTTTTTTTTTATACCTTATAAGCTGCCTTTCTATAGAAAAACCTGAATATAAGATATTAAATGCTGCACTTTATCCAAATTTAGTAGCTCCTTATTTTCTAATAAATTATACATGTTTGTTGAGTAGAATAGCACAATTGTAGATCCATTCTCAGCTGGTAGATACACCAACTGGAAAGCTACTTGAATTATAAATAATCAAAAAGCATTGCTCATGAAAGCTTATCTCTACCTAACTGAATTTTCTATCCTTATCTTCATTTGACCCCAAATTTCTCCACCATTATTTATGCGATATGCACATAAATAAATGATATTTACATTTTACAACAAAAGTAAAATCATTATTCTTATTGTGGCTTTGTAATATTCACTTTGCTCTACTTTTATCAAGCAAGCACTTGCATCATTGCAACATTCCATCATTTTTTTGAAGTGTCACTAAACATAAGATTCAGATGAGGTAATGATAAAAATGATCATCAAGTTATTCTGATCACTAAAAATGCTGCAAAAATGATAAGCCAAGATCATTATGTTAAGTTTTTATCCATAAAAATGGCGATTCCAGGAATTAATTCTTCTTCATGGCACAAATTTTTGTTTCTATTGAAGGTGGGATGTAAGTTGTAAGGTTACTCATATGAATTTTAATGGTTTTAATGCAGAAGTTAAAAGTTGTACCTCGTTAGAGATCAAAACGCTCGAGCAATTATGAGCACCCTATTTTATGTGTGGTAACATTAAAGCTTTTTATACTTGTGCATCTTAATAGTGAAGCTATTTTACATGATAATAAAATTTTCCTATTATATATATTGCTTACAAATAAGAATGGTTTATCCTCCTTACCTAAAGCAAAGATTCACAAACCAAACATATGTCCCCTCATCATCATCATTTTTATTAACAACATTGATCCACATAACCTAACAAGTAGATTGGTGATGCATTGGTGTTTGATGATCATCAAAACTTAAATATTTTCTTAACTATTTAAATGATATAAGAAATTTTGTAAGTCGTTGTTCCATGAGTGAAGAAAAGTAACTTCAATTTGCAACAAATTTTTCTCTATATCGTGCATGGCATATGTCGTTTACTTCAGATAATTAAATAAGTTCACTTTAGATCCACGACATAAAATTGGCACAACAACATATTAAGCAAAAACAATGAATAAGCTCAAATTAGATCCACTCAAATAAACAGTTTTTACGACCATCTATAGTTTACCTATAAGCTACAATAGACAACATGAGATTGTCATTGCACACAACGTGGTACCCTTGACTTTTTTGTACCTCTATGTACTTGATGGAGGGCTTTGACTTAAGTGATGTGCTTGCCTGTGGACAAATATGGATCCAATAGGACTTACAAATTTAGAGACTGCAAACTTAAGGCTATCCCCAAAAATTATTTTTCATGCAAAAATGAGCTTTTCTAAATATGGTTTTATCATAAAAAAATATATGAGATATAAATTTATCTTATATTAGAATCTTTTAAATTTAAAATGACACAAGACTTATATTCTCAGATGTCTAAGGCTACAAAATGATACTTTTCTGGAGACGAATATATTCATTCATGTAGTCACTCATTCTGGTAAACATATAAGTCCTATCTGGACTAAATGGTTGAAAGAGAGCCTCACAAGCTTTTGATGGACCCATTGGCTGTTTATCTTATGAACAAAGAATATAAGCAAAAAACTAATATGAAAGCACAGATGGAGTGAAAAAAATTTGTTCAAACTGTTCAAAATGGAAAAGATAGTTACATTAAAATGATATATATTTTGTAATGAACTAAGCAAGATTTTGCTATTTATTAGGGTTAGCTTTAATATCAAGTAAATCAAGAAACAAAAAGATTCGAAATTTAGCTCAACAATTACATGAATAGTCCAAACATTATTGTCTTATTTGGAATCCCTTTTTGTTCTTTTATTTAATAGATATTTATTTATTGCATTTTTCATATTTTTATTCCTTATATTCAAAAGTAAATCAGCATGTTTTTAGAAATATTCAAACCATCTAAATATTAATTTAATTATTTTAAATATAGTAGAAAAATAAAAAAAATTATGGAGAAAATTCCCAAAAATACCCGCCTCGTTGATTTGAAAATGGATGCATAAGAAACGGTCACAAGTTTGGTCAGATTTGGTCGTTGCGCGTAAACATGTGCATCTAGGCGTTAGACACATTCTGAGGAAACACGGCCCCCTTTTGCATTTCAACAGAGGATGAATTGAGGAGAAAATATTGCGTCAGGACTCCGTACGTCACTCCACTTGGCGGTGACAGAAAAAAAATTTGTCCGATAATACAGGAGAATATTACTCTCGTGTTATGAAGATGTTATTGTGTATTATTCAGATGTTATTGTGTGTTATTCAAGTGTTTTTGATGTGTTATTGTGTTATTATAACACCGAAAATGTTGTCATAACACAATAACACCTGAATAACATACAATAACACCAGAATAACAGAGAATAACACGGGAGAATATTCCCCCATGTTAACAGTCTTTTTTTTCTGTCACCTCCACGTAGCGTGATTTTATTGGACTCCACAAGTAACTCTATGTGCAGAGTCCTAATGCAATATTTTTTTTCTGAATTGAGAGATCTTATAATTAGTGGGTCTTCTTTCTAGATATTATTTTATGATAAGCATTTATGATGATTTATATTTCAAATAATGTGAGAGTAAGGTGGCAAAATAATTTTTGACTATTTATATGAGATCATTTTAGTTCAAAAGTCCGTAGAAGTGTCGAAATGGTCTCTTTACTATAGAAATTGGACCGAAATGTTTTCTATGAAGAATTATTAAAGCTCAATTTTAAAATAATCAGAAATTATTTCGACACTTTTATAAATCATAGGTTTAAATTGAAGGTAGATAAAGTTAAGACGGTGTTTGGCTGCAACGGAATATTTATGTTAATAGGATTTATCAAATCTGTGTAATTCAGTTAGTTTGTGACGAAGATGGAGCAGGCAAGAAACTGCGATGTAAATTTGTGTAATTCGCCTCATAGATTTATGCTATAAAAGAGACGAAATAGGAGAGATTTGACTGAATTTAGGTGAAATTTATAATTAAATGCCATTGAAAGTGTGCTTCCAAGCATCCACCAAGAAATAATATGGCTAGATCATAAATTCATAAAGACTGTGGTCCTCATGGCAGCTTTGCTTAAGAGAGGATTTATGTTGGGTATGCCTGCGTAGCCAATTGATGACTAGCTTGGCTAGTTCACGTTATCGCAACTTTTCTTTTTCTCAACTCATCTTTTTTATGGGAAAATGTAAAAGGCGAATTTATATTTACATAAAATTTTTTACTTTCTAATATCCAAATGTTGTAAAACCTAAAATTTATCTATTTATAATTTACCTCTAAAATTTTGTATTTGCATACATGGATCTTAATTTTATTAATCAACAACAAATATATTTTTTGTATAAATTTTCGTCGCCCTTCTCTTCTCTGGGTTATGACTTCCTCAACTCTTCTTTGTCATTTAAGTTTCTAGGATTGTATGTCGATGTTTTTGTTCGTGTTCTAACTAATTTTCAGTTCATCTTCACCTCTTCTTCGTTGTTGTCCATCGTTTCTTTTATTCTTTAATGTGGATGACTTCGTCATTGGCCATCTCTTATAGGAAAAAATATTACATCAAGAGTCCTGAGTCGAAAATGCATCAGTACTTCAATAACTGTCTAACGCGTGTACAGTCCAGCCTCATCATGTATTAAATTACTTGGTTTTTTTACTGAGAAACTGGACTGTACACGTGACAGACAGTGATCAGAGTTCCGGTATATTTTTGCATCAGGACTCCTGATGTAATATTTTCTCCCCTTATAGAGATTTCATCAAAATTTATCATTTTTTCATTGAAAATGTTACACATTCCATTAAGTATATTTTCCAATAAGATTTTATCATGACTTTCTCTTCTTTTTTTAAAGAAGGGATTAAAAGAGTGAGTAAATGATTAAGAAAATAATAAAGCTTTTGTGTTAAATAAGAAAAAGAAATAGTTCTTTGATCTATTTGGTGTCCGGAAATCCCTCATTTAGAATGAAAGAGAACACAACTATTGAAGCTATTGAATCAACTGTAGGACTTGAGCGAGTTGACATATCTTCACTTTTTGAATCTTCCTCTATAGCATCCAGGGTGACCACGAAAGAAGCAGGAAATCGCTCTAGGTGAATAGAACTTACCTCAGAAAGAAAACTAGATAGGTTGCTTTCGAAAACTCTTACCTCATATCGACATCGGAGGCGGCTCAAACCTAGGCTGTGACCCTTCCTATCGAGTACAACTCAGACTTGAAGTTCGTTGACAGAAAGACATTACCCAGTCAATTGTTGTGTGTGAACTTCATGATTAACGTTGTCGCTAAGCTTTTAATTATGCTTAAAAAGATAATAATTTGTTAACTAGTTATCTTCACATTTCTTTTAGTAGTAGGATTGGTCATTTCCATTTCTTTCATAAAAAAATATTGTATGCTATAGCTTATATTTAGGAGTTCATATAAAATCTTAAGAAAAAAACTATTAATTATAGATAGTGGATGCGAATGACTCATTGTTATAAAATTATATACATTTTAATATAATCACATATTTAATTTTAATATAATCACATATTGGTTAGTAGGCATAACTTTGAGTCCACTATCCACACCTAATAACTTCTCTAACATTCTAGAACCCAATCTCATATTTTTTAGATTCTAATACATTTAGTTTATAAATATTTTAAAATTTAGTATTAAAAATTAAAATTAAATATCTCCAACGTCAAACTTTTTCTCTTCCTTCTAATAACAATAATAATAATAATACAGAAATCATTTACACATATAGTGCACAGTTCTTTAATTAATATCTCGCACCTTAACTTATTTTACACACATATCGCTCATATCTTCAATTTCACGAGCGATTATTGCGTGCGGAGATCGCACGCAGAACTGCGTGCGCTCTCCAATCACAGCCGCACATCGCGGCTGTATCACGCAGAGCTCCGCACGCAATAATTAGACCAGTTTCACATCAAAAGTAGTATTATCATCCTTTTTAAAAAGTGAAATAAACATGCGTATCTATGCGTTTAGAACATCAAACACGTTGCAAGCATAAGTTTGAGATTTGTAAATAGATAAAAAAAATGAGGTGCAAAGTATGTAAATTTCCCTAAGAAAATATTTAAATCCTTACCAACAACTATTAATATAAAAGGAAAATCCTTGTTCAAAAATCAGACCGTTGCCCAAAGCAGCAGAAAAGAAAAGAAGGTCTGCCACTCTTCAAACTAACAACGGTCGAAATAATCTTCCAAGTTCAAATACATATCAAATTCAAATTTTCATGGCGGCAAAAGAAAAGAATGGTTGAAACAGTTGACAAGTAAAATATATATTGTTAAATATTAAAATTAGATGATTGAAAAAGTAAGAATTGTAGTTCCTTTGAGCTCTCTTGCTTATTTACCATCATAACTTAGGGGATTAGATAAAAAGAACCACCGAGTTTGTTTGATGAGGAAGGAGAGTGACGCGGCGATGATAAACTCGCTAGAAGGCATCTTGCAATGGTGAGAAGTTGTGAGCTAGTGGTATGATGCGGCTGGTGACCTACATTTTTAACCAGCTAGGCAATGTGATCAAATGCATCAAAAAATAGCACACAATAATTATCGCATCATGCAAAACAAGTATTTAGACTCCTCAGATCAAATAAAATTAACTAACCATCTCTCAGCTATATGTGTGTATGTGAAATCATCTCCTCATGTGTTTTAGATTGTTTCGAGTTTGTATCACTACTTTGAATTTTAGGTAAACATCTCGCTGGCAGGGACATGGTAATATAGTCTTCTTTCTAAGCAATTTTGACATGATGGACACACTCATGCAATACATTTTGCGAATGAAAGACATTTGGCTGATCTTGACGACGGTCGAGATAATTTAGGCTAAATTTGCACACATTTTACTGCATCTTTTTATTTCCCTTTTGTTTGCTCATTTTGATCATAAAATGTTTCTCAATGCAGAATTTTGATGCCCTAATTGTATTTTTGCCGTCAATTTCAAGAGCATATGTCATCTGAATAATGACAATTTTTTTGTCACGTTAGATTGATTGATCTTATGGAGTAGATATGTGAGTCACCCAACATCTAAGGCATAGGCCATGATGTCTATCCTACATGCCTTTCTTTTTTTCATTTTAGAGCATCATAACTGTAGTACTAGATTAACTAAATGAAAGTTTTCACTAATTCTAGGATTATTTTGTATTGTTGTAGGTTTTGCTAGTCATTTCTTCTCAAAGGAACATTTCTTTCAACTAACTTTGATTATATTTTCATTACAATTTGTTGATGTCCATTTTTCATGAAATCAAATCTCTTATATGTCAAAATATTACGTGATATCTGATTGTTTATGTATTGTGAAAAAAACGCATTAGAATATCCTTACTAGAGACAAATGTTGATCACTCAAAATCATGACAAATGCTTAGCAAATATAATGTTGAAAAATATTTTTTAAGATACTAGAATGTAATTTTTGTATCCACTTGAGTTAATTACTCATGTGTTCATACCAATCTTCATGCTTTCAATAATATGATATTCAACTAATCCCCATTCATTAAATTTATAATAAAATTTAACTCATACTTTCCTTTCATTGAATCTATGTTGATCTGGTACTAATGTTGACGAGATAACCTCTACGACAAGATAGAAGGAAAGTAATCCCTGCGTGTCAACTAATGGATCGTTTGATGGCAAGCTTAAAGTATGGGTGCTAAAACTAATGTGTCATAACTACAAACAAGTGGGTGATTCTTCATTCTCTCATAAAGTGGGTGTAATTAATAGCTAGAGCATGGAGAATATGATTTGTGCCTTCTGAAAAAAAACCAAAATAGCCATTGGTACATACCCGAGATGGCCACGATGACTCGTTAGATTGGCTTGGTTGGGCATGCAATGATGATTGGAGTGATGATTGTGATTAGAAGAGAAATCTGATTAGCTGCAAAAGAGAAAATTGAGCGAATCTGGGATTTACTATTATTCGTATCTCTATGATGATCTAACTAAGGTTAGGCTAAGTTAAAGTTGTTTGCTTGTCTCTTAAATAGGGGTTTAAAATTTTATTTTATGAAATAAGATCAAAGTGTTAGGTGACCATTTTAACATTTTTCTCTTTTTAGAGAATTTATATACATAACCCTCGAAACTCTTAATATTACACATTTCACACAAACTATCACATTTTAACTTGTACTATGATGATCTAACTAAGGTTAGCTTTTAGTTTTATTATTAATTATTATAATAATTTTAAATATTATTACAATTCGAGAGATTGCGACAATAAAGTCCCTTTTAATAAATATTAATTTATTTTTAAATAAAATACTAATCCCAAATTTATTTATTTTCTTAATCCCTTAGTCAGCTTCAAGAATGTGCGTCATTAATTGGAATCTCTTGTTTGGGTGGCTGGTTAACATCCGGATTACGTTAAGGTGATAATAATAATAATTTAGACAAAAAAATTCTTACATCATGCTTAAATTTTGTTTTTCTTTTTGGACTTTTTTGCTATTTTCTCAAAAGTAAGATACTAAATAAAAATTTATGTTTGGCAATTACATATTTATTTCTTATTTCAAGAAAATAAGGTTTTCATTTTTTATGATGGCATGGTACAAAATGAATTAAAGATAGAAGTATTTTAGTGTTACAAAGAAGTTCACTGAGCTTTCATTTGGATACAATTATGATAATAAGTCAAGAAGTGTCATGCATAATTATATATTTGATCGAGTAATTTAATTTTAAGCATGTTGAATTCAGATTTGTTATTTCATGCATGCCCAGAGATCAGGGGGGTTGGAATCGTGAGGTAGAGGTAGAAAGAGAAAGATAGAGGGAGAGAGAAGGAGAGAGCATGTACATACGTGCCTCGTAGGGTATTCCAAGGTAGAGGTTACAAGAGACAAGGGAAGAGAGTTCTCGTGGAGAGTATGTGTCTAGAGAGAAGAGTCAAAAGCCAGAAGACCAAGAGCCCCTATTACATGCTATGGATCCTATATTTATAAGAGATAGAGGGTCAAAATGTAAAATTATATATTTAACCCCTCCTTTTAGAGGAGTTGTACAGAGTATTATGGTTTTTGGTGGTCTGCTGGACTTTCTGCTTGACAGGTCCTCATGTCGATCGGTTATTTTATCAGGGCATTGGTCAACCTTCACTTTAGGAAGTCGATTGACTTTGAATGTGGTAGTCGGTCAACCGTATTATAGCTTACTTAATTATTATTCCGATCTACACCGTAGATCACGGTGATATAAGGTGAGGATGCAATCATTTTTTTTTTGTTTTAAAAAAAAAATAAAAAAATTTAAAGTTGGGTCTACCGAAATACATTCTCACCGTAGATCACCGTGATCAACAGTGTAGATCGGACACCGCATGCATCTCTGCATGCGTATGCAATAATTTTTCTTCATTTGTGATTTGGTCCTTCATAATGCAAAATAAATTTAATAAGTGATTTTAATTGTGATGAATAAATTTAAAATTTATATAATGGTTTTTATTTAAATATTAAATCAATTTAGCAATTAGCAAGAGAAAATCTAAAAGTTTAGAATAAAAAAAAATTTGTTATGATTGAAATTTTATTACTATTAGTTTAGGAAAGTTAAGAATGAGATAACTAATTAATAAATTATTAAAATTGGTCAGTGACTAGGACGCTTCTAAGGCAATGTTAGAATTTATTCCTATTTACATTAATATTATCTCTATTTTATAATATTAATTAGAAACCTATAATAATTAAAATTTTAGCGTAGGGAATTTTGAAATTTTGTTTTAATTACGCAAATTAAAAATTCTCAACCAATATAATATATAAATTAAAATTTTAGCAAAAAACGGGGTGTTGCGAGAATCGAACTCGCGACCTCTCGCACCCGAAGCGAGAATCATACCACTAGACCAAACACCCAGAGCATTTTCTAAGCATAAACATATAATAATAATATTTTAAAACAAATTCCCTTTAATAAAATTTTCAATTTTCAAATTTACCTCACATTTATTATTATTATAAAATCAACGTGATATGATGATGCATTTGTTTGATCATTATATTAAGCTAAAAAATTTTGCTTATGAAGATATTATTTATTTATGTCTCTTCTAATGAGTTTATTTAATGCTCTTATATATGTGTCACAACACCATATAACCATAAAAACCAAACAGATTCGTAAAATATAAACTTCTTAAAAAAGACCAAAAAAATCAAAGAAGGAAACTTACTACTAAATTCTGTTCTGTAGTGATATGTCAAATGCTAATAGAATATGTAGATATAAATTAAACTGTCAATTAGAAACTAATGAATTGTTATATTCAACTCTTAATAGGACATTTATTACTCCTTTGTAGTGAGAGTGCATAATGCATTTTAGAAGTGCATGATGACCGCAATGATAATATTGTGCTTTAATGTGTTTGCCAGTAGATTTGTCTGAAAAGCATGCTGTTCGACATAAGTTCAAGTGACTAAATTGTTTGTGTTCGATTTATTTGTTAAGAAAGCCAGACAGATCCGATTTATTTTGGCTCGAAATAATTAAATTATTTTAGATAATATTATATAAACTCTTAAATTTTGCTTCAGTTATAATATCTTAAATATTATTTATATTAAATTCTCCCTTTTAGTTCAAGTAATATTTTTTTTGAATTTAACTAACTCAAAATGTAGTGTGATTTAAACACTTTCTTAATTTGGGCAAATAATATATTTATTTTTAAGCGAAAAATATTACTTGGAATCATTGTGGTTATATATCAAAAGTAATATATATTTCCTTCCAAGTATTGTAATATTATTTTTATGTTTACTATAATCTATATTGAAATATAATCATAATGGTCCAACAATAATACCTTTAGTAATAATAAATCCAGTTGACATTCATATTATTCTTTTATGTATATACTTTTTAGTAAAATAAAATATGACACATTAGTATAAAAAATAATATTAAATGAGATCGGAGAGTCAAATACATAAATAGCATAAGGTAAAATAAAAAATTATTAATAATTTTTAGTGATATCTATTATTTTGACGTGTTCATTAAATGTCATTGGTGGTAATGTTTTAGTTAATGGATCCATAACCATAAAATTAAGGCTGATGTTCTCAAATGACACTAATTTCGAAGTTCTTCTTTAACAACAAAGTGTTCTAATCCCATATGTTTAGCTCCATTTGAATACTTGTAGTTCTTAGAGAAGAAAATGACTGAAACTTTATCATAATAAATTTTTAGCAGGTTGACAATATTGTTAACTACTCTAAAACTTGAAATAAAATTCATTGGTCATAATCTATGAATGGTTGCCTAAAAAAATACTACAAAATGTGCTTTTATGGTGGATGCACTAATGACGGACTACTTCACACACTTCCAAGAGACTGTTCCTCTAGCTAAAAGAAACAAATAACCAAATATGAGTTTTCTAGTATCCATACAACCATCAAAATTTAAATATGAATATCCTATTACTTCATTGTGATTAGCTCTTCTATAAATGAGCATGTGTTATAACTTCCTTTCGCAGCTTTCTAGTAATCAATTTCAAGATTGTTTTGATATTCACTCAATATTCCAAAAAGAAAACTAATACATCAAACTCTTAACAATGAATGCATAAGAAATTTATTCCATTTGTTTGTGTTCCAATTCTTTTATTTGGGCATTGATAAGGCTAAATTTATCTCTCTTTTAAATTGGAACAGTACTTGCATAGCATTTTACTATCTTAAATCTCTCTAAGATTTTTGTAATATATGACTTATAAGATAATCTAAATAATCAATGTGATCTGTCAAAGAATATTTCAATTCATATCTGTTGAGAAAATTAGGGCGAAGAAAAACTCCTAAAGTGTTGGATATTCGCAAAAGTGGAGAATTGTTAGATATGGCTCATATCTAGGGAGTTGGAGTTTCTTGGTGAAGAGGTATGTCTTCTGGTGAAAAGGAGTGTCTCTTGGAATAAAGGGGGTTGGGGGGAGCGAGGGCGTGATTGTAATTATCTGTAGGTTGTATCTATAAATAGATGTGTAACCCTATGGGTATGTAACTTCTCTGAGATAGTGAAACCACCGCTCGCTCCTGAGGACGTAGGCAATTCTTTGCCGAACCTCGTTAAATCTCTGTTTCTTTTGGTTTTGTGTCGATTCATGTTTTATTCCGCTGCAATTTGCACAACAATATCATATAAGATCTCCCTCTTATATCTTTTATTTCAAAGTTATTTGGGAGAAATTATTTCTTGGTTGTAAACCAAGATAATAAATTGTAAACAAGATATCATCACTCTATAATAACAAAAATATAAACTTGCTCTCACTGATCTATAGATATATACATCGATCAACAATATTCTGTTTAAATCTAAAAAAGTGATAGTATTGTTGAACTTACAATAACATTGTCGGGCAGCTTATTTAAATATGTATATTGACTTCTTAAGTTTATAAGCAATGTATTTCTTTTATTCAACTAAAATTCCCTTCGATATATCTACAACTATTCGATGTAACTTTAAATCATAATAAACTACTAATATCTTAATAATTCTTAGAGTTCCTTTTTGAGATGGGAGAAAATGTCTTTTTATAGTCAACACTATCCTTCTGAGTGAAACCTTTGGCTAATCCAGCCTTGTATAATTTGATATTTTTCTCTAGAACAGTTGCTACTGAGACTTATTGTCGGCCTTTAATACGCTGTGCTCAAGGTATGTCATTTTACAACATTTGAGATAATTCGTCAATCAAGAGTTCTTTATTACTCAACAGAGTCTCTAGTTATTCAACATGATACGGACAACTAGTCCATAAAGTTTACTTTGTTGCTAACATATATGATACATTGTTACTTAATAGAGAACTTCGTTACTAAACAAAGTTCATCAACTGTTGCTAGTAGAAAACGATCGACGATGATTTATAGCGGTTGGTGGTTATGGAAGTCGGAAGCTATCGTCAAGTTTTGAATTAAAAAAATCATTGGAATTAGGCTCTAGAGAAGATACATTTTAATCATTTGACGAATAACTCTCATAACCACTCGATCAAACAGCCCGCGTTGATTCTTTTTTATCATATATGAGCTTTTTTAAATAATTTGAGAGCATTAATCACCTCAAAATTAATTAAGAGAGTCTATACACATTTTATTTCTCTCGTCGAGACACTCGATCAGACTATATGTATGTCAATTTGGAGTTCATTTGACCCTCCAACTAACAACCCAAAGCCTCCAAATATGATTTAATGGTTTGATTTGAGCTTAATTGGTCTCGGTTTGGATCAGGCTTGTCTTGTTGAGAAGGTCAGTTTGACCATAAATTTGTTAAAATTGGAGTTCTAATAATTTGCAATCTGAATCTACAGTATTTTTTTAGAAAATATCTCGAAGTTCATGTCAAATAATAAATTTTATTTATGACACTTCAGAAGAATTAAAAAAAATTATTCATATTCGACTCACTTAATAAATAACTTAAATATAAGATATTTGGTGGGCCGCAGATGAACTACTCTTCTTCTCAGGCTTTATAAAAAATACTGCTAATAAAAAAAACACAAACTTGTTCATCTCCAGCCCATCCTACAGCTTACATGTTAGCCTTTGAAAGCCCATCAACCTCTCCGAAACTATTTGGAATGGGGAATCATGCAAAAACCTTTTCACAATAACTGACCCTGGAATGGGGGAATTGTTGGTTTTATTTATTTATTTATTTTATTAAATAAAAATTAAAATCAAAATAAAAATTTAAATGCATTTTTGAAACATAACCGAAATCAATCAAATTTATTCAGTTTGTTATGGCATTTTTTTTAAAATTATGACCAAATAATGCAAATATTTGAAATGATATAGAGAATAAGAAAATAAATAAATAAATAAATAAAAAACATAGAGGAACAAATGAGATTCCTCAAACTTAATTGATTTCTTTATAAAATAAAAAATTAAATTAATGTATTATTATAATTTTTATAAGGAACTATCGTACTAATAAATAATTTATTATAATTAACCAATATATTAATACCAAAATTACATTCAAGTGCAAACTGACAGTACTTTCACTTATTAAAATTATGAATAAAGCCTACATCTTCAAATTATTCAGAAGATGTATAATTCTTATTTTAAATACATTAAAAAATTATTTTCTAAGATCATTTATATTATATATATTAAAAAATTATTTTAAAATTTCATCTTATCTTGTAAGCATATCATAAAATAAATAAATAAATAAATAAATTGTACGGGAAAATAATATTTCTTGATCAACAATCTCAACTATATAAGATATAATTAATTAGCTGAACGGGACTCATAAACATCATCCTGTTTACACTGAGCCTTTTATTTTTATTTATTATCTTGATTGGTATTATACGCATTCATTTTCCCCTTATTTTATTAATATTAAAATGTAGATCAAAATTTATACAATATTTATTTGTACTATTATTTTACCCAATTACGTGCCCATAAAAATACCATTTTTCTTTAGGGTGAATTACATACTGACCAGCCGAACTTGCTATTTACAAATCTACCCATGTTTCTTCATCCCTCGAATGTTTAGATTCATGCTAAAATTTCAATTCATATTTTTCATTTTTATTAATTTCTAAATAGTGCGATGATGCGAAAATACTGTTGTGAAAAACGACGGCAATAAAGCGAAGACTGGAATGAGAAAATTCGCAAAACAGAAATTATAGTGAAAACACACAGATTTACGTTGTTCGACAAATTGCATACGTTTATGGTGTTGCAGAGAATTTTATTAGCTTGAGGATTACACTTGTCGATCAGCTCGACGATTGCAAGAAAATATATTTTTTCTCTCTCTACCTCTTTCTTTCCTCTCATCTCTCTTCTCACTCCTCTCCTTCTCTCTCTTTCTCCCTACCCGAGAGCTACCATCAAAAAACAGTATTGCCTGAGGGAAACCAAATTTGAAAGCGTTAACAAGGAGAACTAACATGTTTATTTATTAGTTCAATCATGTCATTATGCCCATTAAGGAATTAATCACATAATTAATGAATTCATTAATTATTTTCTTTTCTGTTCTGCAGCAAATCTTAGAATGGACATGAAGTTCGAATATCAAATCTTATTTTACATATAAATCTTATTTTACATACAAATCTTAGAAAGGAAACTCGTCCACTGTTCAAATGGACATGAAGTTCGAGTATCATTAATTAGAATTAATCACGAGCAGCAAATCTTATTTTATTTGCATTAATTGATTTCAAATATCAAATCTAATTTGCTGTCAAATATAAGAAAATGTCCATTTGAACAGTGGACGAGTTTCCATATTCGCAATAAATACACAAGTTTGGGTTCAAAAAATCACATTGATAATTAATCTGTAAATATCAATGCTTGGGTACGTCTGTAAGGAATCATTCAATCTTCTTTTTTTAGTTTTTTGGGAGCATTTACATATAAATGCACACAGTTCTTACGTATTTACATATCTCACACCTAAATTTTCATATTATCATACCCAACACTCAAATCTTTTTTATCACTTCTAAGAAATTAAATATATTTTATCAAGCTTAGCATTAAAGCATCAAAGTGCTATGTGCCTATATATGAAAGTCCATTAAATTTGTGCCCTATGAAGGTAAATTTCCCATTTTTTTAAGGGACATCACTGCCGCCTTCACAGCATCTTCATAAGTCATAACCTGTACATTAAACATTGATCGTATATGCATCAAGCCACACCGTACGCTGAATCAGAAAACGAAGACTGTGATTGAATTTCTGCAAAATAAAATTTATTTTGGACAGCTCCGTACGTCTGAACGTAAATTGAAATCTTTATTTTATTTTATTTTTGCAAACCTCACCGTATAAACTAAGTTCCACAGTGCAGAATCATATAAATTGAACACCTCATCCGCCCTAATCCCTCAACCATCCTTCTAAGCATTGCCTCCTGCATTCGAGGAGGATAGGTTCAGAGCAGAATCAGCAATGCAGCTTATGGCAAAGTTGGCCAAAAAGGTGCGGCTCGGTGGGCTCAAAGCCCTGTATCAGAGGCCTCGCCGCCGGCTACTCGGGTATCAGAAAGTGCAGCTTTCTTCTGAGGTTTATTCGTCGCTGGTGCGGCCGCCGGCCGGTCATTTTCCAGTGTATGTTGGGGAAGAGAGAGAAAGATTTGTGATTCCGACTGCGTTTCTCTCTCATCCACTGTTCAGTTTATTGTTGGAGAAGGCGTATCAGGAGTATGGATTCAAGCAGGTTAATGGGTTGAGGCTTCCTTGTAATGTTTCTGTGTTTATGCATGTGGTGTCTGCGGTTGAGAAGTCTGGTGGTCAGCTTGATGTTGAGAATATTACGGGAGAACATGACTTCTTGTAATCAATATGTTGTCTGGATCTATAAATATATGTATTTGTAGACACATGTCTGTACAAAGATTACATGTTAATATACTTAGAATTGCATCAATTTTGTGTTGGATGATGATTAGTACTTGTCAGGTAACAAGTGGGTCGGGCTTGTAAGAGAATATTTGCGATGTTAGAATTCAGGCAAATGTATGGTCGTTTTTTCTTTACATAATGTTGGTATTGTTACGCTTAATGATGTTGAAATATAAACTTAATTTTAGTTATTTAAATAAATTCTAATTATGTCTCATCTAAAAGCTTATTCTAGAATATGTGGTAGGTATGAAATTATTGTATGGTAGGTATGAAATTATTTGTAACCTTTAGATTGGAAATGTAGTGGCATAGTTCTAGCCATTAATTTAAGAGGTGTCACTACTATAAATAGGGGTGGAGTCTTTGAGTTTGTATTAAATCAAATAAATGTGATAAATAAAGTGAAGCTTCTTCCATAATTTTTTAGTCTTTGTCATATCCTAAAAGCTTCTCCATTCCAACAAATGAACCATAAAAATTAAAGTCTAAATTATGCCGCAGAAAACATAATTTAGACCGCAGATAACCGTCACTAATTATGCCGCAGATAGACTAATTGTCACCGTGTAGCAATAACAAAATCCGAGACAAATATATGTGTTGAAAATTTCTGGTGCAAATTTTGGACTTTATTTAACATATTTCCTGCAGTGATCGTAATTTGAAACACCAATATTTTTTAAGACCACTATGAGGGGCTACGGAATATGGTTGTTCCTGGTTTTTAATAACATTAATGTCACTTTGATAGGGCAGGTGTGCTAGGTCCAATTCAAGGGAGGTTTTCTCACTTGATTAAAATCTAAAAACATAGTTCATAGGTTTAAAATTTTCTAAAACAAATATGGTTCGACACTTTCATAAAATCACTAAATTTTGACTCTTTAAGCTAAACTTAAAAACACTATAACTTTTTAAGACTGTAGGAGCTCACTTGTTGTTCGTGGGATCTATACGCAGACTCAGTTCCGTATATTACTTAGACGACAACTATACTTGTGTTTATTCTCTGGAGCTTCACAGTCTTTTGATCCCTATCAATTACATTTAGAATTAAATAAGTCATGTGATGACATAATCCACCAAAATTGTACTTGTTCGTTTTTCTTAATATTGGGTGTTATCTGGCATCCATAAGCCTTATAAAGTTTGAGTGTATTATCAATTGAATATCAAATGATATAATCCAACATAGGCTTAAGCTTATCACTATCAATGTCATTTAAATGGCCATTAATGTAGTTGATATCATCTAATACGTAGCTCCTTATGTTAGGGCTTGGTAGAGCATATGCCCTAATAAATAACTTAAAAACAAATTAGTTTATTAAATATGCTCTATTTATGATAATGATAATAATAATAACAATGTTATATTTGGAAGTTTTGAGAACATAGTAACGTATTAAGGACTTTATTATATCATATGAATATTATATTTAAGGGCTTTATTCTGATCAAGTACATTAGCATATATCATATTAAGGACTTAATATATCATATTCATATTACATTAAGCTTGTTCCCTACTTGGCATAGCCATGCGGACAGTAAATTATAGGAATAATTACAAACAAACCACCCAAAAATTTGATATTTACAAATTATTCCCCCCCAAGTGATTTTTTTGAAGTAGAGAACCGATGTATTTACGCCTGCAACCATCAAACTATTGAGAATTTTGATAAAAATAAAAATATGAATTGGGATTTTACCATGAATTTTGATATTCGAGTGAGAGATAGAAAAATGGATGAAAGAGAGTGGTAGATTTGTAAATAGCAAGTTTCGAGTGGTCTTTATGTAACTACCCCTTATTAACAATTATTTTTTACTTATTTTATAGATGTCACTATGATGATGTGCCTTTTTTTGTCATTTTTGACAATTGTAAAATCAATATTCAATATACATTTGTATTTTTTTAAATATAATTTATAATTAAACGGTACCAATTCAGCAAATTATTATATTTAAATGCAAAATAAAACAATAATAATAATAATAATAATAATAATAAATGATATAATTTGTTGTCATTATCATTCCATTAAATTCTTAACAGTTTTTAACAAGAAAAATTAGAGAACGAAGACAATGTTGAAATTTCAAAGTTGAAAGTTGGAATAAGACCCCAAACATCAATTAAAATTCAAATAGCATAGTGGCCCACATTCTTTTTTAGGGTCCGTTTGGGGCAGCTTACAAGTGCAGACGCCGTTTTCAAAACGTCGTTGTACCGTTTGGTTCGCGCGTTTCGTCAGCTTATCCGAAACTGTGTTTGAGTTTTACACTAAACGCAATCAGCTTAACCTGAAACACACAAGTTGCCCCAAAGGGACCCTTAAATAAAGCAACTTTGGTTTATATGCATACATAGCACATAATTCTTATGTATTTACATATCTAAAAATCATAATTTGATATTTGCACTAACAATATGTTAATGTTATAAAACTATGCATGTACTGTTATATGTTACTTTTAAAAAGTCAACAAAAGTGGTATTTTAATGTGATATTAAACTTTTGAATGTTATGTGTGTAAAAATATAAATTTAAGTGTAGATATGTGAATACATAAAAGGTGTGGGTATGCACATAAATGCCCCTTCATTTATTTCTTAAATGCTTCATAATTACGAGACAAAATCTTGGACATTGGTGATATTTTAACACTCAACTAATTCAAATTTAACTCCTCTTTAGGAATTGAAACAAGAGAAAGGCATTTGGTACAAGGAAACCTTCAATCCAGGGGTCAAAATACCGTGATTAGAATTCTTCTTAAAGTAGTCTATAACTGTACACCATAACTGGACCTTATAAGAGTTTAATTTGATAATATAATTGTACACCATAACTGCCCCGTCAAATGGCGGGTTCTAAAATAATCGTCAGCATTTGACTGTCGTTTCTTATGTGCATATAAACGATGGTGAAATGCGTCAGTTATTATAAAAACCGTGGGAAACTAATATATTATTCATAAGCAACATCATGTCTTGTTGTTATGACGTCGAAAGATAACTCAATACATAAGTCGTAGTAAAACCCTAAGAAAATATGACATTTTATTGACTAAAATTTAAACTACTGGTTATAGCACTTTTCGTTGTTGTGCAACTACCACTAACTATTGTCAACCACCAAAAACGGTAATTGTAGTTGTTTAGCCAGTGATTCTTGTTGCATTTTTATTTATAGATCACTATTTTTTTATTATTCCTCATACTTATTGTTTAG
This sequence comes from Phalaenopsis aphrodite, assembly GCA_003013225.1. Classification (NCBI taxonomy): domain Eukaryota; kingdom Viridiplantae; phylum Streptophyta; class Magnoliopsida; order Asparagales; family Orchidaceae; genus Phalaenopsis; species Phalaenopsis aphrodite. Next base: position 10,263,568 of record NEWO01000002.1, on the reverse strand, counting down.
TTATTGCTACTTAATTGGCATTATTTTTCCAAAATCTTAATTAGAATAACATAGAGAAACAATTATATGTGTGTGTGTATAAATATATATATATATATATATATATATATATATATATATATATATATATATATATATATTAAATTGATGCGTAGCATTTTGAACCAAAACAAATCGAACACGAATGAACAAGTTTTGTTCGTGTTCGGCTCATTAATTTAGTGAATAAGCGGAATGCAAACTTCTTAACAAACCGAACACGAGTTGTTCGCGAATAACGAGCCGTTTTGACTACTCTTGTATTAAAATATAAATTTAGATGTTAGAAATTTAAATAAATTATAATTACGTGCTATGTACGTAAATGCCACCATTTTTTTTTACTTCATTTAGACAAATAATCTCAATTATATTTTATCATTTCGACTATTAATGAATTGGGTCCGCTTATTTATTCCCAAAAAAGAAAAAAAATTTATTTATTTTCTCTCATTTAAATAAAAGACCAATTTTGGACGGCTGCAAATGGTTGAGTTGGACCATGCTTCTGGCGCATGCGCTTGATTTACAAGTAATACTACCCTCCCTTGTAAACTAGCATGTGGAAAATTGGCCTTCTTTTTTATTGGATTTTTTGCTAAGAATTTTGAATTTTATTTGTTTGCATGTAAAAAAAGAAAAAAATTTACTTTTAATTAAGAAATAATTTTAATAATGCAAATATATCTCTCATTTATTAATTGGTCCAAGGAAGATTTACATACATACCACCTAAATAATTTTTTTTTGACTTGGTAGAGACGAAGAATAATAGAGAGAAGAAGAGAGTAACGAAGAGTGAGAGGTTTCTCTTGTAAGTCGAGGTGATCGACTGATGTAAATTACTCAAGTAGTAAAATCCTCTGCAACTCCGTGAACGTAGACAATTTATCGAACCACGTAAATCTGTGTGTTCCGCTGTATTGTTCTTTTCTGATGTGATTTTTCTCGTTCTATTTTTTTACTTCGTCGATCGGTCTCCTGTTTGATTTATATATATAACACATCAACTGGTATATCTAGATATCGCAACAACAACAACACAATCATCCTTAAAGACCCCTTAATCAAGGAATAAACTACATATCCAATTACAATGATACAAGGGATTGATGGTCTATGGTCAGACTAATCAAATAATCGACATAGTCTAGCCGACTGAGATAGTCCTGTCGACCAAAATAATTGAATCCAGTTGATCAACTATGTTGATTCAGTCAAGCCGGTCGTACCGGCCTTACTGAGCCAGAGCCATGCATGCTAGTCCGACCAACCAAAGCATAGGACAACCGAGCAACAGACTCATGTATGTAAAATACCTAATATATCCTATAACATCCAGAAGAGGCAAAAATGTAATACTACATTTTGTATAATTTCTCCTGTAAATAGAGAGATCACTACTTTATGAGACAAGATGTTTTAGTGCTCACTTTCTCTCTGTCTCTTCATCTCTCTTCATTATTTCGTTCTAACCCTGGAGCAGGATGCACAGGCAAATCGGGATTTAAAACATAATACAAGGAATTGTTCATAGAAACTCTTATAAATGATTTTTATAACCATTTAATGCACACTGAGATACATAAGTTTATGAGCTCAAATGCGTACGGAGCACCCTGGCTAAAAACAAAAAAGAGAAGGATCCCAAAAATACTGAATTTGAACGCTAACCCTCCCTTAATAATTAAAAGCCAGATGACCGACGAACCGATCTGTGTACCACCATCTCCCATATCAATATATGTAGATGCTAACAAGATGACTGCCACCACCATATCCCATATCCTGCATCTACACACATGCTTGCCACCATCTCTATTGCTTCATGAGCGTGCGACACCACTTGACTGAAGAACAAGCTAGCTTAAGGACTCAACAATTAATAGATTAAATAATCACATTGATAACATAAGCATTAAAAAAAAATATACTTTCACCCATCTACGTACCAACTCAAAAATGTTCTTTGATCTAACCACTCAGTGGGATAAAGCCTTGTTGTTATTTTAGATGTTCTTTGCTTTCATGCTAGCGAATGAATTCAGTCCAATCTTTCACTTTGTATTAATGGCCGTAACTATCATCTTAACCCAGGTTACAAGTCCTGCACCTCAAACAATGGAACTTAACTCATTACATCATTCAGGCATTAAAAAAACTGATCCATGCAGGAATTGGTGAAGAAACACATAAAATACTAGTTTGTACATACTTCCATGAAGTTCAAATTAATTAGTGGATACTCTTTAGTGGTCCTATAAGCTCTTTATGTTGGTGGGTTCGGTAACTTTTACAGAAACTGATACTCCCTCCAAATCTTTTGTGGCCACAAAGCCCAAAATTTTCTACTCTTCTTACACCTGATCTCCCAGTGATCGAAGCCACGCGTTTAAAGTCAAAAAATAATACTATTTTAGAGAGATCATGTGTATTGCTCCATGACATAGAGTATAAAATCTCCAAGAGCTGTCACTTTTCATGGTTTGAAGTATATATAGAGCCAACACAGAAGCAGCAAATGCGGTTTTCTTCATGCTCGCACTATAAGACTGAGAAGTATATTTATATACATATATGTATGATGTGAGATGGTATAGTTGAGTGGGATCCAGCCTTGACGCTTGTATCGAAGTGCTTGTGAGGTTTTGATTGGTTTAGAGTTAAAGTAATGAAGTGGACATCTGATACATATTCAATGGGAGTAATGGCCATTCATATGTTGGGCACTATTGGATCAACTACTGCTTAGGAAAAGCATCATCTTTGTACTTGTATGTTGGGGGAGTTGTGAGCTTTCAGAGGAATAGAGCATCCTTCAACTAATGCTTTGTTCACACTTGAGACAATATGTCAGATCTAGGCTTATAAAAGTTGTGATGACCTTTTGGCATATAAAAAAATATTTATGATAACTTTATAGTTAAATGTGTTATTAAGAATTTTTAATATTTAGCATGAATCTCGACGCATTTTGAGTTAGAAGTGTCTTAATACCAATGTATGATAAGTGAGGCCCTGATTTCAACAAGTTTATAATCAAACTAAGCATCCAAATAAGATAAATGCAATGATGTTGAAATTGATCCAATTTGAGTCCAAATTAAGTGTGTAAACGAGCCGAACACGAGCGAGCCTAGACTCACTCGTGTTCGCCTCGTTTATATTTCGAGCTCAAAAACTGTGTTCGTGTTCGGCTTGTTTGCTTAGCCAGCCGAACAAGAACCGTTCCACTAAGAAACAGTCATTTTGACAACCCTAATCCCGTAAGCATAAGATGTTAAGAATTGGGGCAAGATTTAAAACATCATTTGAATCAAATTTAATAACATTTTATTCTATTTTCCTCATTAATACTTTAAATTGATTATAAACTTTTGTAGCCTTGTAGTTAATTTATATATATATATATATATATATATATATATATATATATATATATATATATATATATATATATATATATATATATATATATATATATATATATATATATAATTGATTAGTAGTATTTCGAGCCAAAACGAGCTGAACACGAACGAACAAATTTTTTTTCGTCATGTTTATGTTCGACTCGTTAACTTAGCGAACGAGCCGAACACGAGCTGCTCGCGAACAACGAGCCATTCTGACAACCCTAGTCTAAATGAGCCTAGATGATCAAGAGAAGAGTGGACATAATTTGTACTTTCAATTTTCTAGTGAATTACTTTGACTAAGTCCATATGATTTTTTTCCTTTTTTGGGTTTTTCAAAGTACAAATTCGACCAACTATTTTTTAAGGTTTTTTTCTATGTGTGTGTTGGGAAATTATAGTCAGCTAAGACTAAAGAATTTTCTACCATCAAGAACTTTCTAGCACGCAACAAGTGATAAAGCATTCGTATTGAAATGTTTTGGATTACATATTTTCAATAGTCTTTTAGAAGTTCTTGATGGATGATTTTAATAAATGTGTCTATGTCTTTTGGACATTTAACTACCATAATAAAGTCATATTTGAGCAAAATATAACTCTTTATACTTCATGTATTGAGAAACTCATTTCAATTATAAGCACATAAAATTTAAAGTGCATTTGATCTCAAAAATAATCTCACAATTTTCTTAGTCGTACTTTGAGTTTTGACTTAGGCTCATGTTGATGATTTGTCACATTAAACTAGATTGCTATAGTTGCTAATTGATTGAGAGGGAAAAAAGCCTTATAGAATGTTAAAAAATTACAGCTCCTCTGAGCTCAGAGATGGGATTATGTTGGATCAAACATTATTTTTCTTACAAATCAACTCCATGAAATAATATAAAAATTATTTCTTCATGCAATATTTACAAAAATAATTATATTATTTGATCAGAAGTAATATTATGACATAACTCATTATCAATTATTTAGTTGTATTAAGACAACAAAAACTCACATTTAAAAAGAAAATTAATGAAAGAAAGTCACTTCAATGAAGTCATTTTGTAATTTTTTAAAAAAGTTTGGGGTGAATTCAATAATGAATTTAGGAATATGCATAAACATGTGCCATACATCGCATTTTCATAATTAATTTTGAATGATATTATTTTAATTTAATCATCTTATACATACATTATAATAGTTTCAACAATAGAAATCATGAATAATTAAGGTATATTGACATAATATTATTTATTTATTTATTTCAGAGCATATAGGAGTATGATGGAACACAGCCATTGTGTACACAAATATAGCTGTATAGAACCTTTTACGCATATTTCCGAGCAAGCTTGACAAAGTGATCGAAGTAAACTCTTCTGCTAAAGTACTTTAACTGAGCACACATGTCAAAGTGGCTGAACTGAGCTCATCTACCTAAGTTGTTGAATCCGTCTCTTCCACCCATGGGGTGTAGCCTAGTCCTTTAGAGATCAGCTACAACTATTAGAGATGGTCATCATTTATAGTAAAAATGCAAGTCCATCCGTCCTTAGAAGTGACATCTGACATTTACATCAAAATCTTTTATTAAGACTCATGCATGGGGGTCGTAAAGTACTAGAGGCACTCTTATTTTTTTTCCTCCTTGTATAAAAGGAAAGTCAAGCTAAGTAAAATGGGACTCAGAAGTTGTGTGTGTGTGTGTGTGTGTGTGTGTTATGGAAACCTTGTGATTCGAAAAATCTCCGACGAGCCCTATATTTTGGCTTCTAGGAGGCTCGAGTTCAACATATAATTTTTTATAACTCTTTCTGGTCTCACATCCATCTCTGACTCATTTCTACATTTTCGATATAAAATTAGGATCTTTACTGATTTGTATTTACTAACAATTGATATGAGACCCGACAACCTAAAAGGATCCAACATCCTAAATGGTACGGTGAACGTAGAACTCATATTTAGAATCTACAATCGAATCCTCATAAGAAGAGATGAATGAGGACGATGGATTTACTCGAGAATTTATGATGCAATAGATCAATGAATTAAAAGAACAAGTTTCAAGTCATGCTTTAGTGCATACACATTTGATGTGATGCCTCGATGCTAGGTTGTGGACATCTATCTCAGTTTGCTAGGTGTCAGGTTGGCGAGAGCATGCCCAAAATGCTTACTGTACGTGTTGCACTAGCACAAGAGCGCCAAAGGTGGTGCGTGTGCACCACTCAAGGCAGTGCATGATGTTGGTGGCTTCATTGGACTAATGTCCAAATCAAATTACTTCTATTCTACTCCAAAATCTTATGATGTGTCTTTATAGTATCATAAATACATGTATATTGCGATTGCACAAAATATACCTGGAAACTAGGTTTTGAAAATTGAACTGGACATTAATCCTATAGAAGGAAAGTTCAAGGTTCAAAGAACCGGATGACCTAATAAATCATAAATATACTTAAAAATGACAATACATGAGATTTGCATCTCACTCAATTCATATGTATTTAAATAACTAATATCGAAATTCAATTTTAACATGTCATTTTATCTATGCATGAAAACATATATTTTACTTTTTAAAAATTAAAATAGTGATGTATTTTATGTGATATGGATAACTTTGGGGGTATAAATGTAAAATAAAAAATTTGAGGTATTAGATATGTAAATAAATAAAATTGAGAGGTATGTATGTAAATTAAATTTCTTTGTAATAATGACCTTTTGATGTGATATGGTTGCTTTGGGTTGAAAACAGAGTTTAGGTGTCACATATTTAAAATACATAAAATTAAGTGTTATGTATGTAAATGCCCATGAACCAAACGATTCCTTAGAACCAGAGCTGGTTCGCCGGTTCAAAGGTTGAACCGTCTGCGGGAGGGGTTTTTATGCCAACTGGAATCAGACCTATGGCCAGTTCACGGACGAATCGGTCAAATCGGTTGAACCGGCCGGTCCGCCCTGATTTTATAAATCATCCCTGAAAAAGCATAAATATGAACAAAATAATAGAGAAAATTGCAAGAAAATACGGACCGTTTTTATCACATATTTCACTCACATTAAATTCTCACAAACTTACACATTACTTTCCCTTAATTAATTTCAAAATATAATATTAGAATTTAATAGATATTAGGGAGGATTATAAATTAAGAATTTTAGTGATTTGCTCACATTTAGAACTCAGAAAATTATTATGAATTAAGTATTAATAGATTTATAATTCAGGTTTAAGTGAATTGCTAATCATATTCACATTCTTCAGAATTTCCTATCACTTAGATTTAAGTTTGTTACTTATTATTTAAATTCACATCTACTCTTATTCTCCTCTGATCTACAATTTATTTTTGATATCATACATGCAAATATAATATCACAGAAAAAAGGGAGACAATCAAAGTAAGGTAGAGCATGAGTACACAAAAAAATGAAATTTTGATACAAATAGTAGCACATGATGCATATGACTCACCTATCTAGGAAATACAAGAATAAATCATACAAGTTAACTAACATGGAAGTAGAACCATATGTTATATGAATATAGACATAAATCAAGATAAAAATATGCAGGTATGGGTTCAAGATCTAAAACATAAGAAAGTCAAATTATAACATCGAGATCCTAAGTTGTGTGAGATGTAAGTGGTTCTCGGAATACTAGTAACTAAAGCATACACAAACACACCAAAAGATAAAGCAAGTATTTTGAGTTGCTCCCAATAAGTGCTTATTCTAAACATGACCTAATCACAAAGGTGCATAAAGAAAATACAACAGAACATTCAATCTTACAACCCAAAAAAAAATGTTTGGACTGCCTCCAAAGTAGCGCTTGATTTGATGTAAGTAGCGAGACAAAGTCAAACCAAGTCTTAAGGTTTTTTGCTCAATGTTCTAATTGATAAAGAGATTCTCCTATTGAAATATGTTGTGACTCTTTATTTTCCTCCTTCGGAAAAATTAAGTCTTTCTTCTCTAAACTCTCCTTTAAAATTTCATGCAACCTTATATATATATTCAAAGATTTTGTCTACCCTTGAATTGTAGTAAATAGTATTACAACTGCAGATAAATTGGCTTGATTTTAATTAGAGAATTGGTATGAAATGATATGGAAGTGACAATAACAATAGAATACCGACAACAAAGGGTGTATGAAGGAGGTTTGTATACGTCGTTGCTAATGGTGGTGTAGTTAGGTAGCAATGATCCAATCATAGTAGTAGTGATAGGCAGAGTATAATGATCCGACGATCATCATCCAACAAATAAAGTCTAAATATGGTAATGGTGTGAGCACTCTTTGGTTGTAATTATGACAATTTCCGAGCTACGATAATTGTGATAATGATTTCAGCCACGTGATTGAGGTCCAACAATAGTCGGGGTTGGAACATGATGATTCGACGGAGGTGATAGTAGTCTAGCGACACCTGCAATAATTGCAGCATCAACGGGGTAACGGTAGTCCAACAACAAAGGTTGTGGTCGAACTATGTTGACGGGAAATGGTGATTTTGGTAGTGATATAGTGGTTGAAAGAAGGTGATCCTGTAATGATGGCAGTGGCAACGATGGCTCCTTTTACTATATGATGGTCGGTCAATGACTATTGTGAGGGTCTAGCGAGGTCGACTAGGTGATTATGTTTTGATGGCGATAGTGGTCCTGTGATAATGATGAAATCAGCGCCATTGGTCTGGTACTGTGACGACAGTGCTATTAGTTGAATGACAGTGGCCTGTCTATGACAGTTGTGTACCATAAGTTTGGCGCTGCTTGATTTTGATGACTCAACATAGCAGAGGTCAACACATCGTCATCCAGCATAATAGGGACAGAGGGCGATGATGGTGGTGTTCTGACGATGGCATCAAGATGGTGACGACAGTAGCTTGACAACAATGGCAGCGATGGCTCAACCTTGATTAGGCGATGGTGTCCAACGATGGCAGCCTAATGGCAGTGAAGACATGTCGATAATGGTGTTCAAATGATGGAGACAATAGCTCGACATCGATTGAGTAACAGTGGTCCTGCAGAGACAATGATCTATTGATGACATCCAGTGATGATAGCTTAACAATAGTGATTCGATGAAGGTGGTGATGGCTGGACTTCGATAGAGTGATGGTGGTTTGGTGCTGCCCATAGTCCAATGAATGTAACTCGACATACTGGTGGTCGCTCGTTGTCGATGGTCCAACATGGTAGCGATGGTTCAACATCAGTCGAGTGATGATGATCAGATAGTGATGACAGCCTAATTATAGTGGTTCGGTGGCAACCATAGCCCAACAATTGTGGCCCAACATAGTGGCAATGGCTCAATATTGGTGGTACAACATGGCAGAGATGACTCGGTGTTGGTCGAACAATAATGGTACGATGGTGGTCTGACACGGTGGTAGTGGTCTCGCTTTGGATGGGTGACCTTGGTCTGACGAATAATAATTTTTTATGTGTTTTATTTTGTTTCACTGAGACAATTTTTTTTGACTTTATTTGATTATAAAGTGAAGTGTGTGTATTTCCAAATTTAACTAGTAATATGACCACATTCTCCATAGGGCCCTCTTATATCTTATTTCTTTGAACTTGAATTATGGAAGAAGGAAACGAAAAAGGAGGTATCTGCAACAACAGATTTTCACTGTGTGACAACTCACTATGACATATTATTACAATTTTGAAACATAATTTGATTTTTTTATTTCATTTGATTATTTGCAATAAAAATTAATATATGATTAAAATTTTAATTTTTTTTTGGTATGATTTGTAATATTTAAGACAGATTTATGATTTTAATTTAAAATAAATATGATTTTATCTTTTTTGTGTGCCCAATCTTCAAAATTCTCTTTCATGCGCACCGCCATCTTTGTTAAAACGTGGACTCGCACAGACCTTTAAAGCTATGTTAAAATATTGTTAAGGGTTGCGCCCAAACTTTCGGAAATAACGCATCGAATCTCGAAAGTTCCGATTAACAAAACGCTCTCCTTGAACTAAAAAGTGCAATTTTACGTACATCCCACTCAAATTTATTTATTTATATGACTAATATTTAAAGTTTAATTTTTACACACATACATACATATATATATATATATATATATATATATATAACATTTTATTTATGCTGAAATAAATATATTTACTTTCTAAAAATTAAATTATTGATTTTCATATGTGAAATGATATATATGGGTGATATAAATATAAGAAAATAAATTTCTTGTGTTAGTGTTGAATCCTGATATGCCCATTAATTATACTCTAAGAATAGTGTAAGTCTGTAACACATGAGATGAGAGAGACAGATGTGCAGTAAGGAAGAGTAATTTTAGAAAGAATAGTAACTCTTTTTCATAGAATAATCTCTTATTTATATAAAAAGATACAATTTGTGAAATTAAAACAGTTACACATCTGCTTTGAAGGGAGTTATGTAGGTTATTATAAGTATTTTATATATGTATGAGCTCAGAGCATCACTGCTCTTTGGCTCGAGTAACTTGACTGACGAGCCTTTAGTAGGCATTGTTGATAGGCTAAGCTAAGTGAATATTATCAATTGGCTAAGCTAGTGAGGCCCACCAGTCGGCTAAATCTAGTGGAGATTATCAATTGACTAAGCTTGATGTTGTAATTTGGCTTACCTTTTACTATAAATGGATGGATGGCAAGATTTACTAGGTCGACTAAGTCATGTTGATCGGTTGGTCAAGTCTGGTCGTTGAGCCTCGATCCTTGATAAAGAGCACCTATTGGCAAAAGGGTAAATGATCATAATTTCGTACGTAGTTGCCCTTAGATTAAGAGATTTTAGAGAATGTTTAAGACTCATCTTACTGATTCTTAATGATGTTCGGGGAGACTATTGAATGTCTCAATAGAACTGATGTTTTAGCTTCTCTTTTTGGTTGGTTTATCATGGGAAATGGCTTAAATCCCGCAGTGCTTCACTTGTCTTGGTTAGTCTTCAATTTGATGCTTCCTATCAGCTAATTAAGTGTCCATGTCTCGTACCAATATGCCCTCTTTTGATATATATTGTCTCATATGCATTGTCTGACCTCCTCGAGATTCATGCTAACACTGTTTTCGTATACAGTGCTTTGTAAATACATAAGAATAGAAGCTTGATGGGACTTTCGTGATTAATTTATTCTAAACATTGATCTAATAATCGCTTTATTATCCAGGGATCAGACCAAAGAATTTGAGAGGATATATTTTGAAAAAAAAAAATTATCAAAAAAAAAAATCGAATTTATTCTATTTAACATTCAGTGAATCTATGATGATATGACATATTAATATATTATATATTTATTTTCTATGGTGTCATAACTAATCCATATTAAGTGAAAATGACCGTACTCCATTAGTAAATTCACAATTAAAATGTGATCGCTTTGTTTCCCGTGCTAGCTATAACTCACATTCCAAGTAAAATAAAAACGTATTTAAATATTCACATTTATTTTGAACCTAAGATCCGAAGGGCCTTTAGAATAGATTTATTACATTAGTGATGCATTGAACATCATATAAATTTAGATATGGAAAAGAGAGTTCTAATTTTTTCCTCAAATATGCATATTAATTAGAAATCTTTTAGGTATGGGTCATATATCATAAAAGGGACAGATGCTAGAGCGAAGTGGAGCAGAAGATTATGTCCAAATCAGGAGAGTTTCCTTATGTGGGTTGGGGGTGCAGTACATGAGTAATTTGATAATTATATATTGTACTCATAGTTTCCTTAACTGTTCTTTCTAAGGCTATAAATAAGTTTGTATGTAACCCCACGTTTTATCCCATATTCTGTATGATGTACTCTTTTTCTGAATTAGTAGAAAAACCGTTACTCTGCTCCCGATGACGTAGGCAACTTTGTCAAACCTCGTTAAATCTCTATGTTTTCTTCTGAATTTGTGTCGATTCTTATTTTTCTCCGCCCTAATTTCTCAACAAAATCAAATGAATAATGAAAAGATGCATATATATATATGATGACACGTAAAGCATATTAAATGGCAATGCACTCACACAATCCATTCCCATCTTGCACTTCTTTTTTCGGTTAAGGTCTCACTAGTCAGCCAAGGCATAAAAAACGTGTTATTAAATGTATGGGAGTTCAGGAAAATTTACATGCATGCCACTCGATTCCTATGTTCTTACATTTCAAACACTCTACAGTTGCTAATGCATCTCCATAATCATAGACCATTGTCGTGAAGAAGGCTGTAGAGATTGTCTAAGAAATTGCTCTTTAGTTGCAGCATATGAAAGAGTTATAAGATATCACTTGGTCAACAAGAATAGCAAACACAATGTAAAATTACATTGTCTTTGATATTCATTCTTTAATTAGTTTTTTTCAATGTATTTAAAAATTATTTATTTGGCTTCAAGAAAAAAAAAAAGTATTTGTAGTGGGTAGTACTATTCAATCAATATGAATCAATTATCTTTATATGGGCATAATTAATTTAGTTCGAATTTAATGATAAACTATTCTTTCTTAACTTTTTTATTACTTCTATCTAGATGTATTGTATTTTTATTTTAAATTAATTCAAGTTTACTCGTAGAATATTTATATGGTTTATTGGACCAATTTCAATCCAATCTCATGACTTGAGTTTGGGGCTGTAAACGAGCCGAGCTTGAGCGAGCTCAGGCTTGGCTCGTGTTCGGCTCGTTCGAAATAGCTCATGTTCGAAATCGGCTTGTGAACAGTGTGTTCGTGTTCAGCTCAATATAAATATTTGTGTTCGTGTTCGGTTCGTGTTCAACTTGAAATTGACTCGTTAAACTAAAATTGAGAAAAATAGATGTAAAGTGTGAGATTCGAACCTGGATCAAATATTTACAAAAGAAGACACTAACCACATTGTCACATGAGGTGTTATGATTTAAACTTATGTAAAAAGTTATAAGTTTAAATAAAAAGTTATATAATTTTTTTTTCGAGTCATTTCGAGCCGAACAGGAGCGAACAAACTGTTGTTCGTGTTCGACTCGTATACATTTCGAGCTTAAAAATTTGTTCGGGTTCGGCTCAGGCTTAACGAACGAACCGAACACGAGTTGCTTAATGAACCGAACAGCTCACAACGAGCCAAATTGACAGCCCTACTTGAGTTACTCGACACTGACAGATATGTAGGGCAGTCAAAAAAGCTCATCGTTCATGAACATATCGTCATTTGCTTGTTAAATAGCCCATGTTTGATTAGTTCATTAAGCAAATGAATCTGAATATTTGAGCTCATTTTTTGTTCAAAATATTAAATAAAAAGATCATTATATTTATTTATATTTTTTTACATAAATTAAATTTTGTTAAATTGTACTATTTTTAAAGTATATTTAGGTCGTCACTAAGTATAAGCAATGTGCCTGGTGGAGAAGGGAAGAAATATTTTGGAAAGGGGACTATACCATATCAGGTCTTCTACCAAATTGCTGTGAGAAAAATAGTAAGACTTTTTTGGCAATTAAGAAAATGAATCTGAACAAATTTAATAATTTTAATATATGTAAAAAGATATAAATAAATATGATTATCTTTTTACTTAATATTTTTAGCAAAAAAAAAAAAAGCCAAAATGTTCAAATTCATTTGCTTAATTGCCAAAAAATTCTTAATATTTTTTTCACAGCAATTTGGTAGAAGTCCTGATATGATACTAATCCCCTTTTCAAAATATTTCTTCTCTTCCCCACCAAGTACATTGCTTATACTTGATGACGACCTAAATATAATTTAAAAATAGTAAAATTTAATAATTTTAAATATATGAAAAAAGAAATAAATAAACATAATTATCTTTTTATTTAATATTTTGAGAAAAAAATGAGCCAAAACGTTCAGATTCATGTGCTTGATTGTCAAAAAATTCTTAATACTTTTCTCACAGCAGTTTAGGAGAAGTTTTGATATGGTACTAATCCTCTTTCCAAAGTATTTCTTCCCTTCCCCACGTGGTACATTGCTTATACTTGGTGACAATCTAAATATAATTTTAAAAAAATAAAATTTAACAAATTTTAATATATGTAAAAAAAATATAAATAAATATAATTATCTTTTTATTTAATATTTTGAGCAAAAATGAGCTAAAATGTCCAGATTGTTTTACATAATTGTAAAAAAATTCTTCCCATTCATTTTTTATAATATTTTCCTCACAACAATTTGGTAGAAGTCCTGATATGGGACTAATCCCCTTTCCAAAATATTTTTTCCCTTCCCAACCAGACACATTGCTTATACATGGTGAAAACTTAATTATAATTTAAAAATAGTAAAATTTAATAATTTTTAATATATGCAAGAAGATATAAATAAATATAATTATCCTTTTATTTAATATTTTGAGCAAAAAATAAGCCAAAATGTTCAGAATCATTTGCTTAATTACCAAAAAAAATCCTAATATTTTTCTCACAACAATTTGGTAGAAGTCTTGATATGGTACTAATCCGTTTTCCAAAATATTTCTTCCCTTCCCCACCAGGCACATTGCTTATACTTGGTGACGACCTAAATATAATTTAAAAATTGTAAAATTTAATAACTTTTTTAATATATATGTAAAAAGATACAAATAAATACAATTATCCTTTTATGTAATATTTTGAGCAAAAAATGAGCCAAAATGTTTAGATTCATTACTTAATTGCCAAAAAATTCTTAATATTTTTCTCACAGCAATTTGGGAGAAGTTCTGATATGGTACTAATCCTCTTTCCAAAATATTTCTTCTCTTCCCCATCAGGTACATTGCTTATACTTGGTGACGACTTAAATATAATTTAAAAATAATAAAATTTAATAATTTTTAAATTCATTTGCTTATTGTCAAAAAAAATTTAATATTTTTCTCACAGTAATTTGGGAGAAGTCCTGATATGGTAGTGATTCCCTTTCCAAAATGTTTCTTCCCTTCCCCACCAGACACATTGCTTATATTTGGTGACGACCTAAATATAATTTAAAAATAGTAAAATTTAATTTTTAATTTATGTAAAAAGATATAAATAAATATAACCGTCTTTTATTTAATAATTCGAGCAAAAAATGAACCAAAATGTTTAGATTCATTTGCTCAATTGCCCAAAAATTCTTAATATTTTTCTCACAGCAATTTGGGAGAAGTTTTGATATGGTACTAATCCCCTTTCCAAAATATTTCTTCCCTTCCCCACCAGGTACATTGCTTATACTTGGTGACAATCTAAATATAATTTTAAAAAAATAAATTTTAACAAATTTTAATATATGTAAAAAGATATAAATAAATATAATTATCTTTTTATTTAATATTTTGAGCAAAAAATGAGCCCAAATATTCAAATTCATTTGCTTAATTGCCAATAAATTCTTAATATTTTTCTCACAGCAATTTGGTAGAAGTCATGATATGGTACCAATCCCTTTTCCAAAATATTTCTTCCCTTCCCCACCAACTACATTGCTTATACTTGGTCACGACCTAAATATAATTTTAAAATAGTAAAATTTAATAATTTTAAATATATGGTAAAAGATATAAATAAATATAATTATCTTTTATTTAATATTTTGAGCAAACAATGAACCAAATATGTTCATATTCATTTGCTCAATTGCCAAAAAAATTCTTAGTATTTTTCTCATAGCAATTTGGTAAAAGTCCTGATATGGTACTAATCTTCTTTCCAAAATATTTCTTCCCTTCCCCATCAGGTACATTATTTATACTTGGTGACGACCTAAATATAATTTAAAAATAGTAAAATTTAATAATTCATATGTACTCCTAATTGCTGTGAGAAAAATATTATAAAAAATGAATGGGAAGAATTTTTTGACAGCTCATTCTTTTTCTGAAAATATTAAATGAAAAAATAATTATATTTATTTATATCTTTTTACATATATTAAAAATTATTATATTTTAATATTTTTAAATTATATTTAAGCAGTCACCAAATATAAGCAATGTGCTTGACGAGGAATAAAAGAAATATTTTGGAAAGTGGATTAGTCCCGTATGAGGACTTTTATCAAACTGTTATGAGAAAAATATTATAAAAAATGAAAGGGAAGATTCTTTTGGCGAAAAAATGAAGCTTTATATATCAATGTACGGCATCCAACTTTTGTTTGGTAAAGAAAAATTTTAATTTTACTAACATTTTTTTAATTAATTAATTATTTTTTTCATGTCTGGAACACGAGTCTAATCAGAATTACTGTCTTAACTATTTATTTCAAATGCAAATACCTAACTTCATTGGACCTAAATGTGAGTAACACATCTGTAATTTCAAAGTAGAGAAAATTCAACACCATCCTTTAATATATATATATATATATATATATATATTAAAGGTGCGTTTTCCAACTCGGTCTTTCTTGATTCCAACTCCCATTTCCCTATATAAACCCTAACCTCCCTCGTCTTTCGACACCCAGCTTCAGCCCGTCTCTTTCTCCTTCTCTCCCGTGAATATGGGGGGCCGGAAAATGAGTTCTTGTTTGGAAGAAGTTGTACCCAAATGCCTGCTTCTGACTATTTGGGCCTTTGTTCTGCTGGCCAGAAACGGAGCGGAGGCATTTCATAGGCTTGCCACCACAGAAGAACTCCAAAAGGTTCCTCCTGCAACCATCACTAACCGCACAGGTTTTCATTTTCAAGCCCCCAAGAACTGGATTAATGGTGAGTCTCCCTCTCTTTCGCTGTTATTTTGTGCAGAATTTTTTTTGTTTTTTAGTGCAGATCCGGATCTGAAGAGTACTAGAGAAGAATTTTCTTCCTTCTTGTTTTATATAGTTTTCATTATGATAGATGATGGGCTACGAGTTTTCGAAATAGTTTGAAAAATGAAGTTAGATAATGCCAGATTCGGCGCTGGCGAGTAGGTTTTGATTGCTGAATTGTGGCCGGCTTCATCCCCGTTTTCCATTGCTGGTCAACCGTAGGAGCAGCTGTTAATATTCAAATCTGTTTATGCCTAGCTATGCTATGGGGAAAATAAATAAAAATATAAATTGGATTTGAATATTTGACTCAATTTTTGTGGCATATTTTTTTTATTAAATTCATTAAAAATTAATTATGATTTGTTTTTTCTTATTATTATTAATATTATAGTCTGCTGGCTAGTCAATAGAGCCGCGGGACTTTTGCTCTATTTAAGACATCGCATTTGCAAATAAGTATATGACTTTATATCTGATTCATGAAATTCTGTTAATTTTTTCCCCATAAAATAATGCTATTATTCTGAATATATTTTCTGTAAAAAAATTGAAATTTTTAATAAATATGTGCTGGAAATTTGTATTATTTTTTTATTTTTACTTTTATATGATTAAAATTATTCCTTTTCAATTATTTTTTTCTACGAGGTTTTAATCAAATAACTTTATGAAAAAATATTACGTTCGGATAATAGGACATGTGGATGAGAGCCACACGACAGCATGTGGTGAGATTCACGTCATCATTCGGAATCATGGAGCCATTCAGACCATCATCTATTCCACTATAATATTTCTCCCATAAAAATTACTTGTTGAAACCTTCTCATATGAAACATTTGAAAATGAAAACTTCTCAATCAGGCAGCCCTATTGGCTCCTCAACATCATTCCAACAGGCGGACGACACACAGTAATATTTTCCCGATATTATGGGTCCGCATGAAATTTTCCTCGCTTTAATCGAAAGGTTCATTTCCTTTCTTAATGGCATCTCCAATCACATTTGAGAAGCAATACTAATTGTCACATCATTTCGAATGATATATTAATTACGTTTGCTGATTTTTTTGGTATGATAACTTATCTATGGCTCACATATCTCAAAGTCTACTTTCAAAAGTCTTTAATTATACTCTTAAATGCATTAGATCCCATAATTATTTCCTACTTATCGTACTTTAATTTGATCACTTAAATTTCCTGTTGCATGAAAAAATATGAATCAGCTCTGCTCTATCTTTGTTTTAATGCATAGTTTATTTATTCTAACTCTAACTTTTATGGTGTTTCTTCTGCTCTATTCTTTCTCTTAACTTTTATGGTGTTTCTTCTGCAAATGCTTTGGTGTTCACGGGCGACAGATCCTAATGGTATGCTCCGATATCCCCCTCATATTTTTATATTCCAAAGTTTAGTCTGAAATTTTGATATAGAAATTATTTCAACCAAACATTCCTTTCAAGAAAAATAAAGAATCAACATTTAACTGTAATTATAATAATGTTGGCCGGTTTGGCAACTTGTACTTTAAAAAATTCTGTTATAAAAACTATTGCTAACAATAATTCAGTTCTTATCCAATAACCATCTTAATTATATTATATATATATGTTATTTAAAAAATTAACTTGATGAAAATACAGGGCCAATGTACTACAATGGAATCTACCACTTATTCTACCAGTTCAACCCGAAAGAACCAGTTTGGGGAAATATCGTGTGGGCGCACTCGTACTCAACCGACCTGATAAACTGGAAGCCACTCGAGCCGGCCATTTACCCAACGAAGCCCTTCGACATCAACGGCTGCTGGTCCGGTTCGGCAACCATTCTCCCGGGTAACAAACCGGTCATCATGTACACAGGAATCGACCAACAAAACCGACAGGTTCAGAACGTGGCCTACCCGAAAAACCTGTCCGACCCGTATCTCCGGGAGTGGGTCAAACCAGATTACAACCCGGTCATCCGACCCGAAGGCGACATAAACGCGACCGCTTTCCGCGATCCGACGACCGCGTGGTACGGCCCCGACAGCCACTGGAGGACGATCGTCGGCAGCCGCAGGGGCAGTCGGGGATTGGCGGTTCTTTACCGGAGCCGTGATTTTATCAAATGGGTGCCGGCGAAGCAGCCGCTGCACTCCGTGAAGGATTCGGGGATGTGGGAATGCCCTGATTTCTTTCCCGTGTTGATGAAGCCTCTGGTGGGTTTGGATAACTCTGCTAACGATAATGGGTTGAAACACGTGTTTAAGATCAGCTTGGATGTTAACAGGTATGACTATTACACGTTGGGGATCTATGATTTTATACACGATAAATACGTGCCGGATGGGTCGTCGCCGGATAATAACACGGGGCTGAGGTTTGATTACGGGAACTTTTATGCTTCAAAGACGTTTTTTGATGAGGGGAAGGGGAGGAGAATCCTGTGGGGTTGGTCGAATGAGTCTGATAGCATAGAGGATGATTGGGGGAAGGGATGGGCGGGTATTCAAGTAAGTGTTCGGCATCAAAATTGAATTTTTAGTCTTTTTTTTTTTAATGAATTGGTGGACTAATGTATGATTGTTAATGTTTCAGACAATTCCGAGAGCTATTTGGCTGAATGGCAATGGAAGGCAGGTGGTGCAGTGGCCGATTGAGGAGGTGAATAAACTGAGGGGAAAGAGGGTGGGGATATATAACAGGAGCGTTGAGAGCGGGGGTGTGATTGAGATAAAAGGAATTGAGAGCGTGCAGGCTGATGTGGTGGTTAAGTTTGATGTGTCTTCTGGGTTAGATAAAGCTGAGAAATTTGATGTGGCATGGAGGGATCCACAGAAGCTCTGTTTTCAGAAAGGAGCTGATGCGAAAGGTGGGATTGGAGCCTTTGGACTTTATGTTCTAGCTACGGATGACAGAGAGGAAAGAACTTCTGTTTTCTTTAGAATCTTTAAGCTGGGACAAAAGCATGTGATTCTAATGTGCCATGACCCGACCAAGTATGAACTCTCATCTCTCTCTCTCTCTCTCTCTCGCTTTCTCACGCACACATTTATGATATCTTAATGTCAACAGCATGAGGATCAAGGTTCCCCCCAATTTTCCTCGTGAAAAGTCAGAAAATTTTATTTTGAATAAAGTTTTAAATTAATTTATTATTAATATTGATTAAAATTATTATTATTTTGATACCTATTCGAGGAAAAAGTATTACTTACGGATCACAAACTTACCTTTACCCATATGTGACATAGCTTTCTCATATGCGGCTGTTGGTACTCTACTAGCTGACATTGTGTGTTTATTTGCTTTAAAATTTTGATGTACAAAATGTTACTCGTATTGTTATTTGAAGCAATGTAATTAATATTAAACTTAGTTCATCAATCCGCAGTACATACACAGTCCCCATAGCCCAACCCGCCTTCATGATCATCATAGCATGGGTTGAAAGGGCGGATTGTGATAATTAGACGAAAATTAACCAATAATATGTCTCTGATATCCTAAAATTATATTATCGTCATTCTCTCTTATGTTGATCGTCTACTTCAAGACACTTTTTTTTTTACTTTTTCAGCTAATCATGCTCATCTAATTTATCATTTCATCATGCAGAAACAAAGTTTAGATTCACTGAACATGATTAGAGATTTTCTCTTTCACGTGTATAAATTAATAAAAAATTTATCATATATATATAAAGCTATATTAGGTTTTTCAATTAAACCCATATTTTGTTAATATATTTATATATTATTTCACCCACAAGAGAGTTGGCCCATTGGCCCATCGTAATCATAAAATATTACGTCTGAACGTCCGAATTGTATCAAGTCATCGTACACACGACGATGTGATGTTCTTATCATCGGAACCTAATATTTTCTCCATCATTATCTTCTCATTTTGCATGTGCTCCAATTGTTGCGTGTTAACTCTTGGAATTCCTGCGGATTAAACTAGAGCTAAAGCCGTTGAAGAATATTGACTAATGCATAAATATATCAATGATTTATTCTCAACCATTTCACTCTGTTCTGGCGTAAATTAACAGATCCTCAAAGAGTTCAGATTTGTACAAGCCAACATATGGAAGCTTCGTGGACTATGACTTGCGTAAAAGTGGTGGAAAATTATCCCTCAGAACCCTGGTAATTTACCATATTCCTCTATCTGCTCCACAAGTTTTAAATTGTAGTTAATTATAAAATTTCAATCTCTTTTTTGTTGATGTTTGCAGATTGATCACTCGGTTGTGGAGAGCTTTGGAGCTTATGGAAGAACTTGCATAACATCAAGGATTTATCCAGATTATGCAGTCGGTTCCAATGCTCGTCTTTTTGCTTTCAATAACGGGGTTGAAGATGTAAAAATAGTTCAGCTTCAAGCATGGGAGATGAGGAAGCCCTTAATGAATGGAGCTTAATTGTTCATTAATATTTTATTAATTGCTTTTTAACCTTTTTTTTTTGGCTTCTTTAATCTACAATGTCTGTTAAAAAACATTGGGTTGATTTAATAAACCATTTTTTGGGTTCAGCGTAGTTATCTGTGCTTGGTCGGTTCAAAGTTGGAAATTTCAGAGTTGAAAAATGCAGGCCGACTGTTTTCTGCACGGCTCTATCCGGAAGAAGATGTAAAATCCTGATCAAGGTTGACACGTAACGTTTGTTTCTGAGCTTGTGCTCAAAATATTTTCAAAGTTGTAGTTGTTTATGGATCAGAGTCTGCACAGAAGAAAGAATTAATGACTTTGAATGCGTGTGGTTGAACAAAAAAAAAAATCAAACTTTTTGCTAAATTTTTATCTATTTAGATAACTAAAATCTAAAATTTGATATTTACATTCATCTTGTTAATTTCTTCAAAGTGAAAATGCTTTCTAACATCAAAAGGTTTTAAATATAAACATCAAATTTTAGATATATATATATATATATATATATATATATATATATATATATATATATATATATATATATATATATATATATATATATATATNATATATATATATATATATATATATATATATATATATATATATATATATATATATATATATATATATATATATATATATATATATATATCTCTCTTTATCCGTAGACTTCATTTAATGCAGGTCAGACTGTGGCAAGAAGTCTTGCTTTTTAAAAAAAAATATTAAATTCCAATCACGGTCTCTCTGTACGACTTGCATTCATGAGATCAATCAGTCTAGTTGAAAAAAAAAATTGATTGCTTTTTTTTGTTGCAGCTGAATTTTATGTACAATGAGATTGTACATAATATATGTATTATTTTATATGTACAATTGATTATTCATGTTATTTATATATGTATAATCTATTTTACATAAAGTTTGCATACATCAATATTTTTTATTTTGTTTCACAAAAAATCTTTATATAACATTAAAGTAAAATATCAAAATAGTCCCCAACTATTTATATGAGGCCATTTTAGACTATTTAGGTACTTTGTTCTCAATAGCGAGTTTGTATCTTCTGTAAAATAATTTTGTAAATTTGACTAAATTTCAATTCATTTGAAAGATTTTTAAATGATGTTAGGCTTTTAAGAAATATTCTCACTCCAAAATAAGTGATTGGTCTTTACACGAGCCATCAGATGAAGTCTTACATGTTCATTTATTCGCAAAGGTGGGTCATATTGGTCGCTATTGAATCATGCCAACTTATAAGTGAGACTACATATTACTGGTTAATAGAACGCCTATTACGACATTTTAGCTAGAACTCCATGATCGTCATATCCCATAGGAGGCGACATTACTTGTAGAAAATAGAAAAAATTTCTTCAAAGCTCTATGCCTAAAAGTTTTATATCCTATGAACCCACTAAGGGTACGCTCACTTTTGAATTACGAGCATAATCCACTAGTTCTATTATTAAGAGCCCACATAGGAACATCAAAGATATTGTGTGATTTAAGTGCCGTGGGGCTAAATTTTTAGATGAGACACAACAACATAGAAGAGAAAATTAAGGAAACAATTATTGGGACTTGCATAGTGAGTGTTAGGAATGACTCATATATCAGATAAGGGACAAATGTTAGAGCAAAGGGAGCGAGCCAACGAAGCTCGCGAGCGAAGTGGAGCAGAAGCACCTGTCCAATCGGGGGAGTTTCGTTATGTGGATTAGGGGTATGGGGGCAACGCCCCAGCGGTACCGTACATTCATAATTTTGTAATTACATATTGTTCGTCAGAGTTATATATATATATTGTTTGTTACCCTAGGTATCTTGTACCATTTTTCTGAAGTAAAAGAAAAGCCGCCGCTCTGCTCCCGATGACGTAGGCATATTTGCCGAACCTCTTTAAATCTCTGTGTTTCTTTCTAGATTTGTGTTCTCAACAGTACAATTATATCTTTTTAGTATGACGAAAGAATCATCATATTGTAATATACCACCAAAAAAAAAAAAAATTTAAGCATTATTTCTCATTTGTTAGTAGAATACACCCTTAGTACCATGTCCTTTAACTTTATTAGTTATTTTCTAATCTTATTTCTGACCTTTATTTTTCGTACCAAAACACATATAATAATAAAGGCATATCTTCTAAAAATACAGCAAAGAAACACCTCTTTTAAAAATACTTGGAATTGCCTCTTGACACTAACATCATGTTATGATTTTTGTGAAAAATGTACATTTCTTTTGTTCACATCTTACTATTCTTGTGAAATAACTTTATACTTTGGTGAAGTCAATATATGTCACTATTATTCTCATTTACAATTCATTTCCAATCTTATTTTGCCCCCTTTTCTTCAATGTCTTACATCATTGATAAAGAAACATACTGATTAAATTATTTCAGGTCTTGTGACTTGGTTTTGTTTAGAACGCAAGAAATATAATGAAATATGATGGCATTCCATTTGATTGGCTTGGAATTATCCTTTCTTCTACATAACAGATGGTTGTCCTTAGTCATTCTAACCCTAATTTTCCTACTATGAAGTAATCATTTTAAAATTGGGACATTTACATACATAACACTACTCCTATCACTATATTTTAATAAGTAAATTACCATATTAATGACTTGATTAGTTTGGCCATTAATGAACACCGGACATTTTTACTCCTACTATCATGCATTCTCCTAGAAATTTTGAAGATCTATTGGACTAATAATAAATAGTAAAATCTTTATCAAAGATGATATACTAAAGATATTACCACACTTTATTAAAGCAAAAAATGATATTGGAATGGCCTTAAATTAAGTCTTTTTAGGGGACAAAAAACTTCAAAATGACACCTTTGTGTAGAATTTTTTTTTAATGTATTGAAAACTAAATATAATGTCTAAAACATAAGATAATAAAAATCTTAGAACACCACATTTAGCATTTGGCTTTCACAAATCATTGGGGACATAAAATTAATGGATAAATAAAAAACCTTAGATCGCGAGAGAAGGAGCAATAAAAACCTATAAGAGAGATATGCGGCAACTGTGAGGG
>NEWO01000002.1:10221167-10237026 GCA_003013225.1 Phalaenopsis aphrodite | reverse complement strand
TTTTTTTCTTGACACAGGACTTTGATCTTGGGATCTTCAAAGTCAGAAAATAATATCTAGACATGCACTTCCAATCGTCCGTCAGGACATTACATCATCATACATCTTATTTACGAGGAACATGATGCCCCTTTATCGACCATCCGAAAGTTAGCACGCCCGGACATTATTTTCTCCCTTTAAAGTAGGCATTATTGTTGATATGGCACAGCAAGATAGTAAGGAACTCTGTAACGTCAAAATTAAAATAGTCATTTGAGACAGCATTTACATACCACCCAATTCTAATGTATTTACTTATCTAACACCAACACTTGATCTTTTACATTTATACCACCCAAATCTTCATATCACATAAAAACATATCACCAAATACACTTTTTCATGCATAGGGCAGAAGATAAGTAAAAATTGAAGTTAATTTGAAGTTTACGCGTTAGATAAGATAATACATAAGAATTTAGTTGTATGTATATTAGATGATAAACACAAGTTAGATGGTTTTTAATCGCCTAAATACAACATAGGGCTCCAAAAAACTTTCATGTCACAATAATGAATTGATGGAAATTCGCTGTTACTCAAAATAAGAGAAATTTTATGCAGTGAAGCACAAATATTTGAGAGAAGAATGCACCTACAGTTCTCTTGAGAGCACATATAGAAAATGCAATAGACATAGCAATCGATATAAAAACTTTAGAGAGTTCAATCTTCATGCCTACGCCCACTGTTAGTTTTGAGTCAAAAGCAATGCCTACAAATTGAGAAGAACAGAGTGCAAATGTTGCCTTTATGATGAATAAATATGGCTTACAAAAGGGATTTGTGTCTGATTGATGTATGATCATGTTTCTTCACAAGATTACGATTACTCCCCATATGTTACTCCCAAGATATCGGACAAGCATTTATGTAAGGAAATTTACATACATAACATACAATTCATATGTATTTAAATATCTCACACCTAAACTTTTATATTTATATACATAGCAGTTCAGTGTTTTAAACCTATGCATGAAAAAGACGTATTGTGTTTTTAAAAAGTGAAAAATAGTGCCACTTTTAATGTGATATTAAGGCTTTGAGTGCTGTCTGTAAATATGAAGAATTACATGTAAGACATGTGCGACATGTAAATACATGAGAAGTGTGCAATGTATGCTAGTGTCCATATTTATAATAGTGTTTGTTATTGAGAAAAAAAAAAGAAAGATCCATTAAATGTTAAAATATATCTAACATAAGGAGTTATCCTTTAAAGATAAAGAATAATGCATAGTGTCTCATTTGAATAATTCATTCTCAAACGTATAATGACTTCCCTCGATGAATAATAATGCATCTCATTTGTGTTGTCTTTAGTTGATGTTCATGTTTGCCCAAGTGATTGTTTAATGTGTTCCCAAGAGACTTAGGAGATCTTTTGTGATTGACTTTAAGAGAGATTTCAAGAAGTAGGACATTAAAGGATAGGAATTTTAAGAAATGCTCACGTGCCTCCGTTTACAACAAAAGTGCATGTGTGTGTGTGAAATGCCCGTTCAACTGCAAAAAAAAAAAAACGAACAAACAAACAATGGTTTTTGTTTTCACAAAAATATTATTGTAAAAACTCTATATAAGAAAATATTGTCGCAAACACTTTGTAGAGATAGACCAATAAGAAGTTTTCTCAAACAAGAATAAAACACTCAAAATTTAATTGGTCTGTCAATAAAAACAGTCCAGATAAAAATTTGCATTTTCTTTTTTGGAAATGTAGCATTGCTCGTTAAAGAAATTCACTGACAAGACCATTCAACATCTAAGCAAAAACTAACACCAATTTTAATCTGAAAATTTATGTAAGTTGCAGATATATCTATCATTCTCCAGTCAAAGATGGCTGACAAACCAATTATATGCGGAGCAATTACAGCCTCCTCCCTCTTCTGCCTCCCTTTCGGCGAGTGCTGTCAGTTGGAATCGGGGTCACATCCTCTGTAAAATTGCATAACACATATCTATTATAGAGGAATAATTTAATGAAAAAAAAATTATTTATGCAAGCCATCTTGAACTTATTGGTCGAGAGCTCAGAATTTCAACAACAATTTTAGGCCATGCATATTAATGTGAATTTGCAATTAAATTCGCTCACATGTCCCAAACAAAATGATTGAGAAAAATTATCCACAAAAACTTCATATATATATATATATATATATATATATATATATATATATATATTAAAACACTGATCAGAAGATTGGATTTTTGGCAATATTCTTGTGAAGGAGTATAGTCTAAATCAAATTCAGATCAAAATCTAGCCCAAAAGTGGATAAAAACAAGCACACATGAATGTGGCATTGTATGCATGTAAGAGAGTTAATACGTATAACTTAGTTGAAAATTCAACTTAAATAAAAAAATTGATAAACAATTACTAACTTGATGCAAAAAATATGTATATCCAATATGTTCTATATTTTACATTCATTAAGTCATTAATATGTCATTAAGAATATGTGATTGTAGTTAGCTTATTTTGCATTTTACAATGTAGTAAGGTTATGTGTATTTTTTGAAGTATTAGCGGTCATATTTACCAAATGCACCTAAGCTCCCTAGATTTTTTTTCCTCCATTTTAATGTTAATGAAAGTATTGAAACCAATTCAAATTATATAGAGGTTTCTTGTTGTGTGTCAGGAAAATCACTGCCAATGGTAAAAAAGAATCGGGGCTTTTAATTCTTTTTTGCACACAAATCTTCCTATTCATCCATCAAATCAAGGTGTCTAAATCTCTTTGGTTACTTTGTTATCTACTCTTTTATCAAGGTCTTACCACTCTATCGTCTTTTCTTTTATTTCCCCCATTTGGTATCAAGCCAAAATCCCAACATAGAATTTCTACTTACAGCCATACTCAATTCTTTTTTTTTCTAATCCTACGATACAACCACCTTTTAATAGAATTTTTCATGGGCCATTCTTCTCATCATGTGTGGACAATTTGAAATTTTAATTAAAATTGGGGTTGGTTCCATCACCCAAAAAATTCCTCATAGGTTCAATTTTCTTTATATTTTCTTAGTTTTTTATTATGAGTGGTTGCAATAATTCACCCATATCTAGCACAAAATTATGACTGGATTAAGATTTGAACTCAAAATATAACATGACTACCCATATTATTAATTAACTCAAGAAGATTCACAACTACCTTTGGATTCCAAACTACCCAACTAGAATCCCATCATTCAACAACATTAAAATATAGAAACACGATCATCAGCAATAGAATCAAAAAGAAAGTCAGCCATTACTAAATCAGAATCCAAAAATTGTTGTGCAGGCTTGTCTAAGATGTAACCAAATGGATCACTTTATAAGTAATTGATTAAAAGTAAACGCATGCTCATAAATTTTAGAGAAAAAATATAAAGAATACCATGAAAGGAATAGGTGGATGGCTTCAAAAAGTAATTGATTAAAAGTAAACGCATTTTCATTTTATTGGATTCTTATTGGAATTCTGTAATTTGAACAATGGAAGAATTTTTATCGCTAAAATTAATTGTATATGTTGTTTTAGATTTATTTTTTATTGAGTGTACAGTTTCTCATTTTGATTCATTTGCATGCTATCAATTGATCAGTTGCAGCATGTAAAATTCATAAATAATGAGTATCAAAAATATAATTCAAATTATTCTCACCTTGTGTATGAATGTTATATATGTATGTATGTATATATATATAATATTGATTTCCCATGCGCTAGGCCCCATGACGAGAGCCCACGCCATGTGCCTAAATATTTGAGAACCCAACGCCATTGAGGATACAGTGAACCCCGCCAACCAACAAGTCATGACTTGCAACCCACATATTTAATTTGAGCACTCTACAGGTGTGGATGACTCCTTATAAAGGAAGACACTATTATGAGGTATGATTCTTCTCTGTTGTTGTGATTTATACTTTTGTTGTTGTCTTTTAAATTATTTATTCAATAGTTTTGTGTGATGATTGAAATCATGTTAAGTCGTACATGGTGTGTCTATTTTTAGATCATTTTTTTGTATATTTTCTTTTACATGCGGATTTATTAACTTGATTAAGTGTTGAAGTTTAACATTTATCATTGTTTTCTTTTTGAGTAATTTTAGATTTTAAGCAATTGTTAAATTATCTATTGGAATGAGCAAAGCATATTTGGAATGAACAAAGCATAATTGATGACTTTACATTAAAAGAAATAAATTTATCTTCTGAAGTATGAACTTGATTAGTTGCTAAAGTTTATTATTCATGATAGCTTCAATCAAAATTTTAAATTATACGTGATTGTTAACTCATATCTTGGAGTGACCAAATCATATTTTTTGTCTTCACATTAAAAGCTAATTTGCAAAATATAATTTTTAGAGTTTTTTATGAGAAGACAAACAACATGATTTGGCCATTCCAATAGATAATTTAAAAATCATGTATATGGACTGTTTATGAGCCAGAGTTATATACAGTCCTTTTTTGCTTCACAAAGTCGCATGACTAAGATTTTCACTTGAATAATCAATTGGGCTGTTGTTTTGAGAATTCCAATGGCAGAACAATCAGTATCAAAGAGACGTGAACAAAACCATGATGGCAGAGAGATGACTTAACAATAATGTAAAATATAAAATTCTGCATCATAAACGATGAATAATAAGTTTAGAATTAATCAACTCAATACATCAAAAGATAAATTTATTGCTTTAACGCAAAAAATAGCAAATAAGTTTTGTTCGTTCTAATAGATAATTAACAAATCACCTAAAGTATATATAATTAAATATAAAATAATGATGAAAAATAAACTTCAACATCTAATCGGTTTTATATTTCAAAAAGAGGACACATCATGTACGGCTTAAAATGATTTCAATCACTATAAAAAATTAATGACTATATAATTTAAAAAACAAGACTAGAAGTATAAATCATCCCTCTATAAGGAGTCATCCACAGTTCTGCAGCTCTCAGAACGCATAGGAATTTTAAATGCCCCAACACTTTCATTGATGGCATACATAAGGAGAAAAAAGCTGAAACTATATTTTGATACTCGTTGATTCAAGAATTTTAAATGCCCCAATATTTTCATTAATAGCATACAAATGAGCCAAAATAAGAAACAACACACTTAATAAAAAAATCAATTCAAAACAACAAATCCAATTAATTTTAGAAATGCATATTCTCCCATTCTTACAGAATTGCATTAAGGATTTAACAGAAACCAGAAAGAATATCCTATGATGAAATGGTAATGTGATGGACTTGAAACTTAGGCATATGAATAATATTATAATTGTAATAACTAGTAAGAATATGAGAAAGTAAATAATAATTTAACCGAAAAAAGCACCAACAATAATAAGAAAAATAACATAGCAATATAAAATAACAAAGGGAATGGAATATTTGTGATAACATCAAATAAGAGTTAGCAACAATGTTTGTAGTCGCAATGGGAAGACAGCACAACAGCATCAAGATATTTTAAAGAGAATTTAAAATTACAAAATATAACAATCAACAAAAATAATATTGACAAGAGAAGAAAATAAAGAAGGACAGAAAACATCCATAGCAGCAGTAAATAATGAAGAAATGGAATGATTAAATAAAAGAGAAAATAGCAGCGATGAATAATGAAGAAATGGGATTAGCAGTGAGTATTGTTCAAAATTACGCAATCAGAGGCACGCTTTGAGACCCGTCTCAGCTCAATTCTGAAGAAACATGCTTCGAGTCTTACGCCTAGAGCAGCTCGTGCGACACATACGCCTCACATTGGTTGAGGTGCATCTCAAGGCCGCCTCGCCTCAATTTTGTTGAGGCATGCACGTATTGTGCTTAGATCTTTTTTCCTCTATATTATGCGGTTTAAATATGAACCAAGGCCGTACTCTCGCAAGCCAAAGCTTACCACTCCTTAGTCAAGCTTCACAACATCTTCGCCTGCTGCTTTTGTTACCAACGTCACAGCATTGTCACTGTTGCTATCGCCACCAGCATCGTCTTCATTGTTTGTTGCTTCTGCTATAACGATCATCTGTTTCTTCTGATCTAGTCGTCTGTTGCTAGCATTGCAACCACCATCATTTGATGTTCCTATTGCCACCGCCAACAACTCTCGCAGTCGTTGTCACAAGTTGTTCTAAATTTTTATTATTTATTATGTTCTTATTTAGATTTATAGATCTTATTATGCTCTATTTCACAACTGAGACCAAACAGAGTTTAATTCATGTTTATCTTGATTTTGTATACTTGAGGCCTTCAATGTATCTTACAACTAGTTGATTATTTGACTCATTAAAATTATTTATAGTACTTAGGCGATACAATTCCCAAATATAATCACTAACCGATCGCTTTCCTTGCGAACTGTGTTGATATTGTACATATAGCATTCAAAGTTTGTTGATAAGAAAAATCCTCATATGAGTTATTTCTTTATGATCCAACAACGAACAACCGTTTTCCTTCTCACCTACAATTCTATAATAATTGTAGCCAGCACGTAGCAGGCCCCCTTTTAAACGACACGTGACATAGTTAGCTTACTTTTCTAGTGGGATTTCCATATATTTGAAGAAGGTCTGAGCCTCTTATTCCCTACAGAGATAATCTTCAATATGTAATTGGCCATCAAAAAAGGGAATGTCCTTTCTAACTCGAAATTCATCATAGTTTTGTTCACATCCCTTCTCATTTGAAGACGAGCAAATATATGTTTGGTTGCGAACTCGCCATCCGAGTCTGGAATGATAAGGTTCTCCATAAAGTTCCTTCTCCCATAATGAAACATGCTAAAATTCAAAAGAACAATGATTTGGTCATTCCAAAAGATAATGTAGCAATCCCTATGATACTGACACTTTTGATATTGGAATTAGAGCCATCTTATCATAAAGCAATTGCCCACTTCAATATTTGAGTGAAATTACATTTGTGAGGCAAAAATAGACCATTTATGAGCAAGAATTATATGCATTAGTGTGTGCACTCAAGCAGTAGAAACACTAATCTTCTTCATCAAAAATTGGTTTTATGCAACGAACGAAAAATCCTTTGGTTTCTAAATTCACAGAAAACAATCAAACACATACACATGCCAGATGAATAGTATTCATACATAATTCAGCTATGTTTAAACATAACTCTAGATCCCATAATCGAGTAGATGTCGCTCTCAATCTAGAGTAGCTCGTGTGACACGTACGCCTCACATTGGATGAGGTACATCTCAAGGACGTCTCGCTTCAATTTTGTTGAGGCGTGCATGTATTGTGCTTAGATCTTTTTTTTCTCTATATTATACAGTTTGAATACGAACCAAGGTCGTGCTCACGCGAGCAAGAGCTTACCACTCCTTATTCATGCTTCCCGTCATCTTCGCCTTTTGCTTTTGTTACCGATGTCACAGCATTGTCACCGTTCCTATTGCCACCAGCATTGTCATCACTGCTTGTTGCTTCCGCTATAACGATCATATGCTTCTTTTGATCTGGTCATATGTTGCTCGCATTGCAACCACTGTCATTTGATGTTCCTGTTGTCACCGCCAACAACTCTCGTTGTTGTCATCGTTGTATGTTGTTCTAAATTATGATTCTTTATTATGTTCTTATTTAGATTTATATATCTTATTATGCTCTATTTCACAACTGACATCAAACCGAGTTTAATTCATGTTTATCTTGATTTGCATACTTGAGGCCTTAAATGTATCTTATAACTAGTAGAATATTTGACTCATTAAAATTATTTATAGTACTTGGGCGATACAATTCCCAAATATAATCACTAACAGATCGATTTCCTTGCGAACAGTGTTGATATTGTACATATAGCATGTTTTCAAAGTTTGTTGATAAGAAATATCCTCATAATTGTTTCTTTCTGAACCAACAACAAACAACAATTTTCCTTCTCACCTACAACTCTATAATAACTGTAGCCAGCATGTAGCCGACCCCCTTTTAAACGACACATGACATAGTTTACTTACTTTTCTAGTGGGATTTCCATATACTCGAAGAAGGTCTGAGCCGCTTATTCCCAATTGAGATAATCTTCAATATGTAATTGGTCATCGATAAAGGGAATGTCCTTTCTAATTTGAAATTCACCATAGTTTTGTTCGCATCCCTTTGATATTGTCGTCTTCATCTAATTCAAATAGATCAAATATATGTTTGGCTACAAACTCACCATCTGAATCTGGAATGATAAAGTTCTGAATAGAATTCCTTCTACTATCATGAAACGTGCTAAAATTGAAAAGGACAAAAATTTGGCAATTCCAAGAGATAATTTAATAAACCCTTTGATACTGACACTTTTGATATTGGAATTGGAGTCATCTTATCACAGAACAATTGCCCACTTCAATATTTAAGTGAAACTACTTTTGCGAGGTAAAAAATAGATAATTTATGGGCAAGAATTATATCAATAAGTGTGTGCACTCAAGCAGTAGGAACACTATCTTCTGCATCAAATCTGGGTTTTATGCAACGAACAAAAAATCCCTATGGTTTCTCAATTCACATAAAACAATCAACCACATACATGTCAGATGTATAGTATTCATACATAATTTAGCTATGTTTAAACATAAATCTATATCCCATAATTGAGTGGTTGACGGTCGCAACCATATGTTAGCTCTCACCACTATGTTATAAATGGAGGTCACAATATTAGAATATATAAAGGATTTATAAGTCAGTGATCATGACCCTTTTGGAGATGAAGTACTATATTGCAGACAGTAGAAGATTACTCTATTTGGCATGTTTATTTATTTAAGGGTAATCGATTATGTGTACAAAATTCCTCACTTTGAATGCAACTTACTAATGAGATACACATGGGAGGTTTGGCCGCACATGTTGCAGAGATAAAACCTTAATACAGTTACAATCTAGGTTTATTGGCCTCGACTACACCAAGATCTCACCCAATTCCTGAAGAGATGTACAATATGTTCAATTTACAAACTACTAAAAAAAATGACTATATATGTCATATCTACCAGGTCATCCCTGATCCAATTTTAGATGATTTAAATATAAACTTTATACTGGGTTTGTCGAAAATTTTAAAAAAAAAGGATATTTGCTTCTACAGTGATTATTGTTGAACATTTTTCCAAGATGATTCTCTTCATAGCTTGTAAGAAAACATTGGATGCCCATCTCACAGCTCATCTATTATTCCAAGTAATAGTTAGACTTCATGGTCTACCATGTAGTCTCACAACAAACTGTGGTGTAAAGTTTATTACTTACTTCGAAGGAAGACTCTTACAAATAATATTTTGAATGAGTTCAACATATCATCGACAATTAGACGAATAAATTGAACTAGTCAATCACACATTTGACAACATGCTTTGTTGTTTAATGCAAGAGCACAAGCATTGAGATGAAGTTCTGGATCAAGTTAAATTTGCTTATAACTCCATGCCTAATCAGCCTATGACAAATCTTTTTTTAACATCGTCCATACCAAAACACCCAACCACACCATTGATATTGCGGTGATTTAAAAGAAACAAGTAAAGAGGCCATGACAATGGTAAAAGATGCAAAGAACATGTTATAAAAATTTTATGCTAAATTAATATATTTTGAACCAACTATAAACAATAGGATAATTTACATAGAAGCCGAAATATATTTGATCAAAAAAACCTAGCCATGATAAGGCTTCGCAAGGAACACTTTCGATCAAATTCTTACTTCAACTTAAGCCTAAGCAAGTTTGTCATTTTCAATGGTTAAATGTATGAATGATAATATTTATATTATCGATCTTCCATCAAACATCCCTATCTACCTTCAATTTTTTTGACATATATGATTATCATGCCCCCGATGACACTCCCTCATAACTCATTTCACTTAAGATGAGTTGTTTTGAAGCAGGGGAGTTCTAACGTGTCATCTACTCTACCATGCAAATAAGTAATACTTATATAATGATTTATCGTGTTCTATTACCATAAATTTTGTTATTTTTATTATTTTCGTATTAATGATATACCAGTTGTATTTTTGATAGGCAATAGATAGTAATGTTTTAATATAGAAAATACAAAAATCTATAAGTAAGAGTAAACAAAGCTTTTTGACCTCTGGATAGTAATATTGCACTTTTGTTTTTTGTGTTTATTAATTACTTCTTTTAACTCATACTAAAAAGTTATCCTTTATTTTTCTCTATTAGTTCTATTAGTTTATTGATTTTTTTAATTTGTTCAGCAAAAAATATACATATGATGGCATCTCATTTATGAACATGATGGGTCTCTAATATTTGAGTAGTACGTTAAATCAAGATCATCATAATATAGTTTCAACCTAGTCCACTAAATACTAATTAGCATCTATACAATTTAGAAATATTATATAAATTGCTAAATATTACCCACAACTACTCATATTTCTCCAATATTTACCGCTAATATTCTCTCTTTGATTTAATAATTTCATTGTTGTCCATATTTGTCATCAATATTGGTGTTTTTTCTCTTGTTTTTTTTTTAATGTGCTTCTTTTATCGATATTATTCTCTTTGATTGTTATATGATGCAATTTTGATTTCCCTTTAAAATATTTTATGTTGATGTGTAGTCTTCCCATTACTACTATAAGCATCGTCGCTAACTCTACATGATGTTATCACAAATAATTCATTGTCTTTTTGATTTCATATTTTCATGTTGTCTTTCTCGTTATTATTGGTGTCTTTTCGGTAAGTTACTATCCGACAACTCATATTCTATTATTCATATGCCCAAATTTTAGGTCTAACACATGATTATCTTATTATGGGGGTAATTTCTTTCTACTTTTGTTTGATTTTTTTTTAAATTCTATAATTTGAATAATGGGAAAATTTTTACCGCTAAAATTAATTGAAATTATTATTTTAAATTGATTTTTTTTATTGAGTGTGTCGTTTCTTATTTTGGGTCATTTATATGTTATCAACGTAAATGTTGGGTCGTTTAAAATTCAGGGAATGGTAAGTATCAAAATATAATTGCAACTTTCCTCTCCTTGCATATGATTGTTATATATAAGTGCTTTGAGTGTTTCACAAGTGTGGATAACTCCTTATAGAGAGAGACTCCTACCAATATGATGTATGATTATTTTCTTGTGGGGGTAATTTATACTTTTATTCTTGTTTTTTAAAATTAACCATTCATTAATTTTGTGTGGCGATTAAAATAATTTTAAGTCGTACATAATGTGTTTAGTTTTGAAATATGAACTTAATTAGTTATTGAAGTTTATTATTTATCATTGTTTTTTTATGTAATTCTATACTTTAGGCGATTTTTAAATCATCTATTGGACTGAACAACCCTTATTTATTATCTTTAAATTAAAGTAATAAATTCATCTTTTGAAGTACAAACTTGATTAGTTGCTGAAGCATATTTTATTCACCATTCTTTCATGAAGAATTTTAGATTTTATGTAATTGTTAAATTATCTCTTGGACTAACCAAATCATGTTATTTGTCTTCAAATAAAAAGCAAAAAAATCTGTTAAAATAATAATTTAGTAACCTGCAATTTATAATTTTTGGTGTTTTTATAATGTAAGCGATTCTAGCTTCCTATTAATATTCTTAAAATCATAATCTTCCTACATCAAAGAATATCAAAAAAAAAAAAAAACCTAAAATCATTCCAAATCCATTATAAAAACTTTTTTGTAAACTTTCATCATAATATTAAAAGGTAGTCAATCAATTTATGAAAACATATTGCAGTTCAAATATTACATCCACCGCCTCCAAAGCAAAAACAAAAACACCTTTAAGGTTTATTTTATGAGCCCAGGAGAATTGATATGAACAAAAAAAAGTCACATAAAGTGTACAGTTTGTATCCAACATGCTTAATCTTTTTTTATGCATTAATTTCTTAATATGGCTTTAAACAAAATGGCCTCTAAAAAATGAAATAAAACATTTTATGAAGGTTGTGTGTTTTTAAGTGTTTTCGAATCATTTATCAAATGTACCAAATATCCTATAACCAGGAGCTAATTTTTCTGTATTAAAATTGAATCCAATTCCTAAGATTGGCTAGCCCTAGCCTACTCTCTAACCCTCACCAATCATGTTATTTGTTTTCAAATAAAAAGCAAAAAAATTATGTTAAAAGATAAAATTAGTAACCTGCAACTTAAAATTTTTGAAATTTTTATATTCTAAGTGATCCGAGATTTGTATTAAAATTCTTAAAATAATAATCTTCTACATCAAAGAATATTCAAAAAGAAAAACCTAAAATCATTCCAAATCCATTATAAAATCTTTTTTTGTAAACTTGAATCATAGTATTAAAAGGCAGTCAATAAATTTATGAAACATATTGCAGTTCCTATATTACATCCACCACCTCCAAAGCCAAAACAAAAACTATTTTTGAGGCAAGGAAAATAGATATGAACAAAAAAAAAAATGTCAAATAACGTGTACGGTTTGAATCTAGCATGCTTACTCTTTTTTTATGCATTAGTTGTTTGATGTGGCTTTAAACAAAATGGCCTCTGAAAAATGAAACAAAACTTTTTTTTATGAAGGCTAAGTGTGTGCTTTTAAGTGTTTTAGGATCATTTATCAAATGTGCCAAATATCTAATAACCAGGAGCTAATTTCTACGTACTAAATTGAATTCAATTCCTAAGAGTGGCTAGCCCTAGGCACCTCTCTAACCTTTGCCTTCGTGTGATGAGAAATCCTTGTAGTCGGCCAAATAAAAGCATGTCGTTCACTAGAATTGCGAATTTAATGCCTACTATTTTGTTTAATATCAAATGATAAAGAAATAAAGGGAAACATCACATACTGAAGAGCTTGATATAATGAAAGATAACAAAGAAATAACAAGAAAAAACAAAGCATCATGATTTGCTAGATAAGGAAGAATTTCGCACAGGATGAAAGAGAGAGAGTAAGAATATATTAAAGTTCAACCACTCTGCGCATAAATAATTTAAGACACTCATTAACTTCAAGATGGAGAAATTAGCTCATATTTACAAAAATATGCTCATCTGGATTTGAAAAATAATGCCTTAAATAAAAGACACACCCGACCACACATTCAAAAACACGCAAAGGGAAACAATATAAAAACAATAGATAGAGTTAATAAATTTTTTTAAAAGTAAATAAATTAGCGAGAAAAGGATTAAAAAAAGAACAAAAATAGATGAAAATTAACATGAATAGAATATAATATAAAATAATTTATGCCAAAACGATTTAACACCTCAAGCAACACTCAATTGTCAAAAATGATGATTGAAGATTCATAAAGCTAACTTCAAATAATCAAGGCAAAAAAAATGATTAACAAAGCAATTCCCCATCAACATTAAAATGTAAGATTAAGCTTTTCGTCAATAGTTTCCTTCTTGGAAGGGAAGTAAGTGTAAATAAAAAACAAACTGAAGAACAGTGCCATTTAAATTAAAAAAAAAGAAATGATTTGCAACAACAATTATAAAATCATAAAGACAGCATAAAAGCAGACTATATAAAGACCTTAGCTTAAAGAATGATGTTAATGACATTTATTATTTCAATGATAAGTGAATATGAAACTAATATCAATACCGAGCATTCAAAAATAAAATTTTGTACTACAAAAGACAGCAAGAAATACAATAAAATTAGTGTCACATCTTACCAATACGACCAATTTTCATTCCTGATCGTGCCAAGGCCCGAAGGGCAGATTGGGCACCAGGACCAGGAGTTTTTGTCTTGTTCCCACCTGTGGCCCTGAGCTTAATATGTAGCGCAGAAATGCCAAGCTCCTGCAAAGATGATGGAACAACAAAAATCACATCAATACTACCAACAAAGGTACCACAAAACTCAGACAAAGATAAGAAAAGTAAGATGCTAGCAGACCTTGCAACGCAGTGCAACATCTTGTGCAGCAAGCATAGCAGCATAGGGAGAAGATTCATCCCTATCAGCTTTGACTTTCATTCCACCTGCAAAGATAACAAAAGAAGGTTTCAAAAGCTGCATAATCCCGCTAGCTCCTTCATGAGTCATCATAAGAAGCAATAGATTGTAATGACTCGTGGTAAAACAAGATGGAATGAAAATAAAAGTAAAACATCATTGTTCTTCGCATGTCTTCCTGATACCGTTCTAGGGTGCATGGAAGGTGTTTAAAGATGGGATTGAGTGGGAAGGTGGTTATAGAATAACATGGGAATAATATTATGGGCAGTCAAGAAGTTTGGGATGGGTTATGATAAGCTCAACGACAAAAACTGGCTAATGGACAGCAGATAGCAGCAATTTTGATGGTTGTTCGGACTAAAAACGGTTATCGAAAAATGAAATGGTGAGAAGGGATCCACTACATGTTCCTGAGCAAGATATAGACACACCACTTGCTCTTTGAATTCCCCATCACTAATCGGATTATGTGGGATTATGTGGAATCTACAGCTCCCACATCATTCTCCCCGGCTAGGAGAGGCTTCTTCCACTTCTTTGGAAGGACATGGATCTCCTACTGTCAGATGTCCTTCCCCACAAAACACTTAAGAAGACTTTCAATGAAGTGCTTCATCATTCTTATCTTGCCACCTATTTGAGATATCACTATTTAACTGAACTGGAAATTAGTACCCAGCTTACTCCATAAACCTTTCAGAAATAATTAAAAAATTTTTGTTTTATATGAAGTAATGACACATTGGACCTCACTCCGTAGTGACAATCTACAGGGTAAATTTTACATCTGAAAAATCTTGAAATCCTCTTAGTTGGGGCTACCTAGTGTTTGGTATCAAATCATCACCAATGTTAGTTATGTTAAAATCTCTCATAGGCTCAGCTTAAATCACTAGCATCTCTCTGTTGTCGGCTTCAAGATGATACTACTTTTTAAAGTCTTCATTCTCTCCAGTTGTTTATTTATTCAACTACTCATTGTTTAGTAAAAGATATCACCCTCACGTTTGGGCAATAAAACGTAATGTGCCCAAAACTATGGCACTAGAAGCACTTTTTATCTGGGGTGAATTTGGGTGTGCTAGTGAGCTCCATATTTTCTCCACCTAGATTTATTTTTCCTTTTATGAGACTAGCTTGGGTTCTTTAATTGGTGCACTCTTACTGTCCGTTTTGATGACAACCCTATTTGAAATGTGGTGTAAACGTGATACTGTTATGTTGTCTCTTCACCTTCGGGGCTAGGGTCTGGATATCCTATAATGTCCAATAGGGTTGCAACCATATCATGCTGCCAATGGAAGGTTTCACTCCAACAATATATCGAACTATGGTATTCCCTTCGGACTCCACTAGCTAGCACTTTAACATAAGCTGATCAAACTCAAATGTGTACTCTTCTACTGAGAGATCATTCTACTAAAAGCAATCAAGTCTCAAGAATATGTCCCATTTGTAATGCGTTAGTACATACGTGTATTGCATTTCCCTTTTCATCTTGGACTGATAAGTGACTTTGTTTTCTTTCTCACGCTAGTGTAAGTGCTTCAAATTTTCTCACCGCAGATATGCACTCTACTTTAACAGAATGACAACTAACTTTACCATTTTATCTGGTGGGACGTCATTGCACTCAAAGACATGTTCCACCGTCTTGAGTCGCTCGATGAATTCATTTGAACCCATTTAATTGTCAAAATCCGATAAGTTGATCTTCACTCCAAAACCATAACTTCAATAACATTTCATGTTAAATCATCACGACATTGGTTCATCATTAAAACCTTCCTAAT